>JAVJIF010013487.1:0-99494 GCA_038442645.1 Agave tequilana
GCCCAAAGGCCTTCCACTCTAGTTTTGATGATGATTAACTCATGTAGTTATGTATACTAATTATCTTGTGATGTTTAAGTTTCAGATCATTAATCAAGATATTAGTTGTGAAAGCTTCCACACATCTTTCATTTGTTGATTCAGAGCCCGAGCGTCATAGATCATACATTGCAACTTGCTCGGTGAATCAAGAGTGTTTGGATCAAGCCGACTTGGAGATTGCGCTCTAGCTTGGAGATTGCGCTCTACAAGAAGACTTAGGTATCCATAGTTTTAGTTTTAAGTTTAGATCCTAATTGTAAAGATTAGAATAGTATGATAAGCTCAAGTTCACAACACACACCTTTCATGTTTTGATTTTCGGTTTTAGGTTTAACCGATCTTGGTTTTCATGAATAGATTTTTATCAAAACAAATTTACATGGTTTATGTATATTAGATTTGTTCTATGTACATGCATGCTTCAATTGTTTAGACAAACTTTGTTGATAATCTATTCCATGTGTTTTATATTTTGGTATTTACAACAAAACATATTTTTGGACTTAATGACAAAAATCATGATATATATATATATATGTTTCTTGTATATTGAATTTCTATTCATATACAATATGCTTCAAATGTTTAAATATCATATTTTTGTATCATGGATAAGTTTTTAGACAATGTGTATTTTCTATTCAAAATACAAGGTTTTAGAAAATACGGTTTTTGGTTTTTGGCAAAATTTCTATGACACAAAAATAGTCAATATGTTTGAAATTTGTGTTAGGATTTTTAACACAAGTTTGTATTTCAATATAAAATGATAAAACTATTTTTGTGGAATTTTAGAGATTTTGTGGGATTTATTGGAATATTTTTTACCTCAGTTTTCTGACCTTTTGCTGCCTGCCAGGCTAGTTCGGTCGACCGTAACGGTCGACCGCATGTAGCCGGTCGACCGTCACGGTCGACCGATGACGTGCACAAACCTATGCACGTTCTGGCACAGTCAGCGGTCGACCGGGACGGTCGACCGGAGCAGAATAATCTGCTCTCGGGATTTTTCGTCGACCGGCCGGTCGACCGTTGTTGCCAACGGTCAAAAATTGACCGTTGGACGGTCGACCGGGCCGGTCGACCGGAAGGCTATTTCTGGCAAAATTCTGTAAACGGCTAGTTTTCTAAATTGCCTATAAATACTCCATTTGAGAGAGTTTTTCTCTAAGAATTTTTGGGCTAAAATTTTCTATCTCTCTGGTGTTTTTGCTGCAAGAAAAATAGGTTTTTGGATTCAAAGTGAACAATCTTTTGTGTTTTTGATTAGGGTTTGAAAAACCAAAGAAAAGGGTTTTTGGAAAAGCTTTTGTTTGAACTTCTATATCTTGATTTCATTTGTTTTCCAAAGGTTTTTCTTTGAGTTGCTGGTTTCAAATCCCTTGGTTTTCTCCACACTTGAGCTATAATCTACTATCTATATCTATAGGATATTTGTGTGGGAAAAGATATTGTTTGTGGTTGTTGTTTGAAACCACTTAGTTGTAAACCCATTTCTTGCTTTGTGCCATTTCCCTCATTGTGTTGAGGAGGTTGTGCAAATTGGGTTGTAAGGAGTTTTGTGTAAGCTTGGTGCTAATCCCTCAAGTTGTGAGGTGATTGTTTGTTGTATTGGAGGAGTGCCTCAAGAAGGAGGTTGAGATTGTAAGAAGGGAGTTGGGAACTCCTTGTAATTGTGATTGCCCCAAATCCTCGGTGGAGGTTCCCTTAGTAGGAGTCCTTAGTGGACAAGCTAGTGGATTGGAAATCCTTCGTGTGTCGAAGGCGGGGATGTAGAGCTGGGTGCTCGAACCTCGAACATATCTCTTTGTTTGCGCTTGATCCATTGACTCTTGCTCTCTCTATCTCTATCTCTATTACTTTGTGTCTTGCATTACTATTCATATTGTTCATCATATTTGCTTGTCTTGGTTGTGTGTGCATCACTAATTGATCACACTTGAGTGCTCATTGCATTTAGAATTTTAAATTCCGCATTAAGTTCACTAGATTAGCATTGTCACCTATTCACCCCCCTCTAGGTGACTTTTCAATTGGTATCAGAGCTAGCGCTCCTGATATTTAGGTTTAACCACCTAGGAGTTAAGATCTTGGTTTGCTAATCTTCATTTACATTATCATTTGCACACATATTAGTTTGCACTCATGGCTAGCCCTCCTATGTTTGACCATTTTAGACTTGATGCTTGGAAGGTGGACATGACTAGGCATTTAAAAACTCTAGGTCATTTAGTTTATCAAGCCATCACTATAGAAACCCTCCCTAATAGTAGCAAGCATAAGAAGGCCAATGCACTTGCACTTAAAACACTTAGAGCATCTTTTGATAATAATCTTTTACTTGTTTTTGATAGTTTTGATTCGGCTTTTGCAGTTTGGAGCGTCTTGACATCTCCGGAGCTTCCAAGGATCATCAACAATATGAGGAGATCTAGGAGAGATGTATCCGAAGAGCCTTGTTTCATGGCATATGGGAATGACTCCCATGAGGTACAATCGGACTCTCAAATACATGATAGCTCTTATTGCCATGGATGTTTTGAGGTTCAAATTTAAATGTTGAACTTGCTTCTAAGCTTGAAAAATTCTTGGAAAAACATACCTCTTTGAAAGAAAAACATTTTGATTTACAAAAAGAAATGAAGGATTTATGCTCTACTTTTGAAACCGTTTTGCAAGAGAAGGAAGAGATTACTAGTGAATGTGACTCACTAAGATCTCAACTAGACATTGCTTTAAAAGAAATTGAAGTTTTAAAAGGCAAAAATGATTATGATGATATTTTGGAGCACAATGAGATTTTATCCTCAAGATTGGATTGTGTTTTCAAAGAAAACCTTACCTTGAAAAATAAATTGATTCTATTACTAAAGAATTGAATTTGGTTTTGTCTAAAAATGAATCTTTGCAAAATGATATTGATTTGCATGTTTGTCATGCTAATGTAGCTTCTACTTCTTGCACTTCTATAGCATGTTCCACTTTATCTTCTAGCATAGAAAATGATATAAATAATTTGAAGAAAAGTGTTGATTGTTTGGGCTCCACTTTGAGCCATTGTGCCATGAATCACACACGTTTGAAACCTTGTTTCGCAAGAAACAAGTTCCAACTTGCATGCACACCCATCTAGGCATACACATGCTTCTCATGATCACCATTATATGTATGCTCACGTGTACACATGTACACATTGTGGTCGAAAGGCCACCTTGCTAGATTTTGTTATGATCGCATTTATCATGAAAATTTAGCAACTAATTTGGTTTGGGTGAGAAAAGAACTACCCCCGTGGACCCACTAGAAAATGGGTACCAAAAACCACCTCTTTGGCTTTTGATGTAGGTGGGAGCTCTCGCATCACGTGAGAGTGGAGGTACCTTGAGGTGGATGCGTTCCGAGCTTGAATGAAAACTATTTGGATGCTTCACTCTCAAGGAGATTAGGTGGAGATGACCACCATGTTTTGGAGAACTAGAGATGCACCGTCATTGGTTTTGGTATCATTCTCTAACTCCCATTTATTATTTACATGCTTCTTAGATCATTCATTTATAGCATGTTGTATTTTGATGTTCATTATGATTATGCCTTGTTCATTAGACTTGAGATATACATGTTTAGTTACTTGAGCACCCATGTTTCATATGGATCTATATTTAGTGTTCACTTCTTGTTTAAGCTAACATGTATGCCCTAGATCTAATGCACATGCATATGCATAATGATCATATGATGTTCATGATTCCATGATTTTTGTTTAGATGATTATATGGATGTTTGTGATATATCTTGTGTGCATTTCATCATTGCACTTTATTCATTCTTTGTTCGATCTATTCTCATACAACAAGGTTGCATTGCGCACCTCTAACCCATTCAAGGGAATCAGGAGGAAGGAGTTCAGAACCCTTCACGGGGTATACGGCTCTTAGTCTTGTTTTGAGAGATCGTTGCATCATACATCCATCTTAGTTTTAAAAGGTCATTAATACTTCATATTTTTGATTAATATGATCATATTGATTTTTGACCCATTTTATGCCTCATGATTTGATTACTTGCTTGAATGTTAGTTTTTCATTAAGACTAAGATTTATACTTGTACAACTAGTGAGCTACAAATAGACCTTTATATATTTGTGCTTGAACGCTCATTTGTAGTCATTTGATGTACTAGTATAGTCTAGTTTGATGATTCATGCATTTGACTTGTATTCCTCATTTTTAATGTGTTTCTATGATCTTGTAGTTGACTTCATGTATATGTCTATCTTGTCCAAATTATTGTTTATACATATACATCCTTGAGCCACATGCCTTCATGCATATACTTTTGTGGACTCTTCATGTTTGGGATATGTATGTATACTTTAGTTTGTACATGACATACATATGCCTTGAAGTTTAAATCATTATGATGATTTCCATGTTTGATTGTGATTTCAATTGATATGATGATTTCAATAAATTACATGATTCACTATTATATCAAGATTTGATAATTTCTATATTAAGCTTAATTGTTCATTTTCCATGATGAAATGTATTTCACATTACACGTGTTCACTCACTTTATTATGTTTCTCATGATTGTTTTTTTCATGAGTATGATATGAGCTTTATGGACTTTGAGTGTTTAGTGATCTTGTGATTTTCATGTTTCATGAAAAATCCTTTTGTTTTATCTTGAAGGATTTCTACTAGTCCTCAATTTTTCATAAACTAGTTGGTATTCTTCAAATTGGTAGAGACTTTCAAACATACTATATTGTTCAAATCATTTTTTGAAAACCCCTACCATCAATGGGCGGTTGGATGGGAGATCATGTTCTTGAATGCTTTATAATGAAAATCCTTTTTATCTTGAACCATGATTGGGTGGTAGGTTATATGAGATATACACTTGTATTTATTGTTGTTTCAATTGGTATCATTGAACTCTTTCATTGGTATCAATATGACATCTTTTTGTATACTCATATATGTTTGTATTTTATATATGTATGCTTACACTTCATATAGTATCAATTTCAATTGGTATCTATTTCTTACATACATATATAGATGATTTATTTGTGCTTCAAGATATCACAAATTTTGTTTATGCTTAGCTTGAACTTTTCAAATTGAAACAATGTTAAAGCAAATTTTCAATTGAGTTAATTTTCAATTGGTATCTTATTTCAAGCATATGCATATTTTCATTTGGTATTTCATAAAGGGGGAGAAAACTAGTATTTTATTTTTTATTGGCATCTTATCTCTCATTTGATATTTTGTTTGGTATTCCACTCCCTTGCTTTATGATAGAAAATAAAGATTTCATTTGGCAAAGAATATGTTTCATTTGGTATCAAGATTTGTTTTTAAGGAAATTCAAAATTAGTATTGTTTAATTCCAAAATTGGTATCTAGTTTGTTTGTTTGCAATTGGTAGGTTATTTGTTTACTTACTAATTAGTATCAAGATTTTCATTTTATTTGTGTTTTCAATTGGTATATGTTCTCGTTTTTATTTCAATTGATTTGTTGTTTTTCAATTGGTATCAATATACACTTCATTGCCACATTTTTTTTGGTATCATATTTGATTTAACCCTTTATTAGTTCTTTGCTTTGAACAAAAGGGGGAGAAAAAATTTATTGTTTTTGCTTTTTTTTTTTTTTTTTTTTTTTACCCTTTTTGATGATTGACAAAAGGGGGAGAAGAATTTGAGTTTTATATGCATATTTGTGTTTGCATATAGTTTACATTTGATGAAAAGAAGCCTTGTTTATATGCATGTCTATGCATGTTTTATGTGCATGTTTTATGTTTCATTTTATTGTTTTTTTATTGGTATCAAGAGCATGTTTTGATATTGTTTTAAATACACATAAACGTGTTTTAAGAACATTCATTTGTGTTTTATATGTTTTATTGTTATGTATGAGTTAAGGGGGAGCTTCTTTGAAGCTTTACTTTAATCCATGCATATATAACTCCATGAGTTTTGTCACCATCAAAAAGGGGGAGATTGTTGGCCCAAAGGCCTTCCACTTTAGTTTTGATGATGATTAACTCATGTAGTTATGTGTACTAATTATCTTGTGATGTTTAAGTTTCAGATCATTAATCAAGATATTAGTTGGTGAAAGCTTCCACACATCTTTCATTTGTTGATTCAAGAGCCCGAGCGTCATAGATCATACATTGCAACTTGCTCGGTGAATCAAGAGTGTTTTGATCAAGCCGACTTGGAGATTGCGCTCTAGCTTGGAGATTGCGCTCTACAAGAAGACTTAGGTATCCATAGTTTTAATTTTAAGTTTAGATCCTAATTGTAAAGATTAGAATAGTATGATAAGCTCAAGTTCACAACACACACCTTTCATGTTTTGATTTTCGGTTTTAGGTTTAACCGATCTTGGTTTTCATGAATAGATTTTTATCAAAACAAGTTTACATGGTTTATGTATATTAGATTTGTTCTATGTACATGCATGCTTCAATTGTTTAGACAAACTTTGTTTGATAATCTATTCCATGTGTTTTATGTTTTGGTATTTACAACAAAACATATTTTTGGACTTAATGACAAAAATCATGATATATATATATATATGTTTCTTGTATATTGAATTTCTATTCATATACAATATGCTTCAAAATGTTTAAATATCATATTTTTGTATCATGGATAAGTTTTAGACAATGTGTATTTTCTATTCAAAATACAAGGTTTTAGAAAATACGGTTTTTGGTTTTTGGCAAAATTTCTATGACACAAAAATAGTCAAATATGTTTGAAATTTGTGTTAGGATTTTTAACACAAGTTTGTATTTCAATATAAAATGATAAACTATTTTTGTGGAATTTAGAGATTTTGTGGGATTTATTGGAATATTTTTTACCTCAGTTTTCTGACCTTTTTGCTGCCTGCCAGGCTAGTTCGGTCGACCGTAACGGTCGACCGCATGTAGCCGTCGACCGTCACGGTCGACCGACGACGTGCACAAACCTGTGCACGTTCTGGCACAGTCAGCGGTCGACCGGGACGGTCGACCGGAGCAGAATAATCTGCTCTCGGGATTTTTCGGTCGACCGGGCCGGTCGACCGTTAGTTGCCAACGGTCAAAAATTGACCGTTGGACGGTCGACCGGCCGGTCGACCGGAAGGCTATTTCTGGCAAAATTCTGTAAACGGCTAGTTTTCTAAATTGCCTATAAATACTCCATTTGAGAGAGTTTTTCTCTAAGAATTTTTGGGCTAAAATTTTCTATCTCTCTGGTGTTTTTGCTGCAAGAAAAATAGGTTTTTGGATTCAAAGTGAACAATCTTTTGTGTTTTTGATTAGGGTTTGAAAAACCAAAGAAAAGGTTTTTGGGAAAAGCTTTTGTTTGAACTTCTATATCTTGATTTCATTTGTTTCCCAAAGGTTTTTCTTTGAGTTGCTGGTTTCAAATCCCTTGGTTTTCTCCACACTTGAGCTATAATCTACTATCTATATCTATAGGATATTTGTGTGGGAAAAGATATTGTTTGTGGTTGTTGTTTGAAACCACTTAGTTGTAAACCCATTTCTTGCTTTGTGCCATTTCCCTCATTGTGTTGAGGAGGTTGTGCAAATTGGGTTGTAAGGAGTTTTGTGTAAGCTTGGTGCTAATCCCTCAAGTTGTGAGGTGATTGTTTGTTGTATTGGAGGAGTGCCTCAAGAAGGAGGTTGAGATTGTAAGAAGGGGAGTTGGGAACTCCTTGTAATTGTGATTGCCCCAAATCCTCGGTGGAGGTTCCCTTAGTGGGAGTCCTTAGTGGACAAGCTAGTGGATTGGAAATCCTTCGTGTGTCGAAGGCGGGATGTAGAGCTGGGTGCTCGAACCTCGGAACATATCTCTTTGTTTGCGCTTGATCCATTGACTCTTGCTCTCTCTATCTCTATCTCTATTACTTTGTGTCTTGCATTACTATTCATATTGTTCATCATATTTGCTTGTCTTGGTTGTGTGTGCATCACTAATTGATCACACTTGAGTGCTCATTGCATTTAGAATTTTAAATTCCGCATTAAGTTCACTAGATTAGCATTGTCACCTATTCACCCCCCCTCTAGGTGACTTTTCATGCTTCAACTCTTAGACAAACTTACTTTGATATACCTATTTCATGTGTTTTAGGTTTTGTGTTTTAACAAAACTTATTTTTGGAATTAAAGACAAAAACTATGATATATATATATATATATATATATATATATATATATATATTATATATAATATATATATATATAATATATATATATATATATATATATGTTTCATGTATATTGGATTTCTATCCATATGCATCATCCTTCAAAGTGTTTAAATATCATGTTTTTATATTTGGAAGAGTTTTGGACAAAACGTATTTTCTATTCAAAATCCAAGTTTTAGAAAATACAGTTTTTGGTTTTTGGTAAAATGATAAGACACAAAATAGTTTCATATTGATTGATATTTGAGCTAAACTTTTTACCACATGTTTGTATATCAATGCAAAATGATAAAACTATTTTTGGGGATTTTTAAGTAGTTTACAGAATTTATTGGATATTTAATTCCTTAGTTTTTCTGACCTAGTTTTCTGTTCCAGGCTTCACCAGTCGACTAGTCTTCTGACCAAGTCGACTTGGCATGAAGTCGTCGACCGGGTCGGTCGACCGACGTGCACAAATCTGTGCACGTTTGGCAGACAGGGACGGTCGACCGTCCGGGTCGACCGGGTCTGAGAGCAGAGCTCTCTGTTTGTTTGGGTCGACCGGTAGCTGCCAACGGGCAGAATTTGACCGTTGGACGGTCGACCGGACCGGTCGACCGGCAGTGTAATTCTGGCATTTTCAGCTGCTAACGGCTATATTTTTCTGGGGTCTATAATACCCCATTTGTGAGAGTTTTTCTCTAAGAATTTTTGTGCGAATTTTTCCCTACTCTCTGGTGTTTTCACAGCAATCAAAAGAAGTTTTTGGACTTGAATTGAACAATCTATTTGGTGTTTTTGCTAGGGTTTGGAAAACCAAAGAAAAGGGTTTTTGGAAAAGAGTTTTGATTCATCATTCTATATCTTGGTTTCAGTTTTTCCAAGGATTTTTCTTTGTGATTTTGATTTCCATTCCATTGGTTTTCTCCACACTTGAGCTAAAATCTACTGTCTCTTTTATAGGATCTTTGTGTGAGAGAAAGAAATTGTTTGTGGTTGATTGTTGAACCACCAAGTTGTAAACCCTCTATTTACTTTGCTTTGTGCTTTTCCCTCTTGGGTTGAGGAGGGTGTTTGTGCAAGTGGCTTGTATCCCTCAAGTTGTGAGGTGATCCTTGCTTGGCTTAGTGCTAATCCCTCAAGTTGTGAGGTGATTGTTTTGTTGGATTGGAGCTTGCCTCTAGGAGGAGGTTGTGGTTGTAAAGAGAGAGTTGGGTACTCCTTGTGAGAGTTCTTTGTGGACTTGCTAGTGGATTAGAAATTCTTCGTGTGTCGAAGGCGGGGATGTAGAGCTGGGTGCTCGAACCTCGAAACATATCTTGTTGTTTGCGCTTGATCCATTGACTCTCTCTATCTCTCTCTTTACTTTGTGCCTTGCAACTATTTATATTGTGCATTCATATTTGCTTGGCTTGGTTGTGTGTGCATCATTTGTTGATCACACTTGAGTGTATTACATTAATTTTTTAATTCCGTATTTAGTTCATAGATTAGCCATATCACCTATTCACCCCCCCTCTAGGTGATTTTTCAATTGGTATCAGAGCTAGTGCTCCTGATATTTAGGTTTAACCACCTAGGAGTGAGATCTGGGTTTGCTAATCTTCATTTGCATTTTCATTTGCACTCATTTTATTTGCACTCATGGATAGCCCTCCTATGTTTGACCATATTAGACTTGATGCTTGGAAGGCCAATATGAGTAGACATTTAAAAGCCTAGGACATCTAGTTTATCAAGCCTCCACTCAAGAATCATTCCCTAATAGTAGTAAACACAAAAAGGCTAATGCATTAGCACTTAGAGCATCTCTTAGTGAACATCTTTTACCCGTGTTTGATCGTTATGACTCGGCTTTTGCAGTTTGGAGCTTATTGACTTCTCCCGAGCTTCCAGGATTATCAACAATTGAGAGGATCTAGGAGAGAAAAGTCCGAAGAGCATTGCTTCATGGTCCAGGGAATCACTCCCTTGAGGTACAATCGGACACTCAATTAGATGATAGCTCTAGTTCCTATTGCTATGGATGTTTGGAAGTTCAATCTTTAAATTTGGAACTTGCTTAAAAGCTTGAAAATTCTTGGAAAAACACAATCTTTAAAGAGGACAACCTTGTTTTGAAAAATGAATAAAGGATTTGTGTTCTAATTTTGAATTGGTTTTGCAAGAGAAGGAAGAGATCACTAGTGAACGTGACTCACTAAATCTCAACTTGAACTTGCTTTAAAGGAAAATGAACTTTTGAAAAGCAAAAATGATTGTGAAGATGTTGTGAAAAACAATGAGGTTTTATCTTCAAAATTGGATTTTGTTTTAAAAGATAACCTTGTCTTGAAAAATAAAATTGATTCTATTACAAAAGAATTGGATTTGGTTTTAAAGAAAATGAATCTTTAAAAATAGAAATTGATTCTCATGTGTGCCATGCTAGTGTAGCTTCTACTTCTTGCACACCTATTGCATGCTCCACTTTATCTTCAAGCATTGAAAATGACTTAAGTATTTTGAAGAAAAGTGTTGATTGTTTGGGCTCCACTTTGAGCCAATGTGCCATGAACCACACTCGTTTGGAATCCTTGGTTCGTAAGAACAAGTTCCAACTTTGCATGCACACCCTACACGGCATACACATGCTTTCCACGGACACAACCATAACATGTATGCTCATGTGTACACATGTACACATTGTGGCCGAAAAGGCCATCTTGCTAGATTTTGTTATGATCGTATTTATCATGAAAATTTAGCAACTAATCTTGTTTGGGTTAGAAAGGATACTAACCCCCGTGGACCCAAAAGAAAATGGGTACCAAAGATCACCTCTATACTTTTTAATGTAGGTGGGAGCTCTCGCATCACGTGAGAGTATTGGTGCCTTGAGGTGGATGCGTTCTAAGCTTAAAAGAGAACCATTTGGATGCTTCACTCTCAAGGGGATTTGGTGGGAGGACCACCGTGGTTTGGAGAACTAGAGATGCACCTTCATCGGTTTTGGTATCATTCTCTAACTCCCGTTTTTAATTGCATACTTTTCATGTTCATCATTCTATTGCATGCCTTGTTTTATTGTTCATTATGTTTATGTCATGTTGATTAGATTAGTGTTATACATGTTTAGTTACTTGAGACACCCATGTTTTATATGGATCTTATCTTTGTGTTCTCACCTTATTTAGTACTATCATGTATGCCCTAGATCTAATGTACATGCATATACATAATGATCATATGGATGTTTATGATGTTTTATTTTGATGACTCATGTTTTGTTTAATATGTTGATTTCCATGATTATTAGACTAATGACTTGCATATATAGCTTTTGAGATCACCCATGTTTAGTATGGACCCATATTTTGTGTTCTCTTTATGTTTTAGCTATCATGTTAATCATAGATCTAATGCACATGTTCTTGTCATGCTAATCATATGGTTGACTATGACTTTTTGTTTTAATAATTCATGTTTTCGATTATTATGATCATTTTTATGATTTTCATGTTGATCTATGTGTCGTTTTATGCTTCATGATTTGAATATATGTTTAGATGTTAGTTTTCATGAAAACTAGGATTTATACTTGTACATAGAATGGGCAACAAGTAAATCTTTTTATGTTTGTGCTTGAATGCCTATTTGTACCCATTAGATGTGCTAGTAAAGTCTAGTTTTGATGATTCATGCATTCTAACTTGTATTCCTCAATTTGGATATGTTTTCATGATCATATGTTTTAACTTCATGTATATGTCTATCTTGTCCAAACTATTAGATATACATATACATCCTTGAGCCACGTGCCTTCATGCATATACTTTTGTGGACTCATTATGTTTAGGATATGTATGCATACTTTAGTTTGTACATGACATACATATGCCTTGAAGTTTAAATCGTTTGGATGAATTTCATGTTTTTAAGATGAGTTCAATTGGTGATTTCACATCCTAGATGAATTTCATGTTTTTAATATTGAGCTTGATTGTCCATTTTTCATGTTGATATGTTTCTCACAACACTTGTACACTCACCTTATTTAATGTTTTCTCATGACTTAGTTTTCATGAGTACAAATTGTGCTATATGGATTTTGAGTGTTTTAGTGCCATGTGGTTTACATGTGTCTTCATAAAAAATATTTTTTGTTCCTTATTTGAAGGATCTCGTACTAGTTGATTCATATAACTAGTTGTGATATTCTTCCTTGGTAGTAGTTTTCAAACATACTATATTTGTAAACCTATTTTTGAAAACCCCTACCATCAAAGGGTGGTTGGATGAGAGATCATGCTCATGTATGCTTCATAGTGAAAATCATAGTAAACTTGAACATGAAATGGGTGGTAGGAATATGAGATATACACTTGATCTTATTGTTGTTTCAATTGGTATCATTGAATTCTTTCAATTGGTATCAATCTTAACATTTCTTGTATACTCATATATTTTTGTGTATATATGATTTCATTTCAAATTATATCAATTTCGATTGATATTTAATATTTTCATACATATATATGTTTTATTTGTGCTTACTATATCCCTATATCATTAAGCACAAATCTTATTTATGATGATAAGCTTGAGCTTCAACTTTGTTTCAATTGATTTAGTTTTTCAATTGGTATCTTAATTCGAGCCTTATCATAGTTTTTATTGGTATTTCATAAAGGGGGAGAAAAACTTGTATTTCATCTTTCAATTGATATTTAGTATTCCACTCCCTTACTTTATGATAGAGAATAATAATTTCAATTGGCAATAATTTCAATTGGTATTAAGATCCTTGTTTAATTTCAAATTGGTATCAACATTTATGTTTAGAAATTCAAAATTTGTTATGTTTAAATTTCAATTCATATCAAGATTGTTTATTTACAATTGGTATGTTATTTGTTTACTTATCAATTGGTATCAAGATTTTTGTTTTTCAATTGGTATAGTTTCATTTTTAATTGGTATCAAAATGCACTTCATTGACACATTTTTAATTGGTATCATATTTGTTTTTAGACAAAAAGGGGGAGAGCATCCCTTGATTGATTCCTTGTTTTGAATATAAAAAGATATGTTTTCATTAGTTTTGTAAATAAGGGGGAGAAGAATTTCTTTTAATCGGTATATGTTTTTATTAGTTTTGTTTTTAACCCCTTTGTTGATGATTGACAAAAAGGGGGAGAAGAATTTGAATTTATATGCATGTTTGTATGCATGTTTTATGTGTTTTTATATTAAGTTCAATTGGTATCAAAAGCATTATTTAAAGAACATGTTTAGTTTTGGTATCAAGAGCTTGTAAAAGATCATTAGATCATTAGTTTTGTTTTGCATATATTGAGTTTAATTGGTATTGAGAGCATGTTTATTTGTTTAGTTTAATTGGTATCAAGAGCATGTTTATTTGTTTTTGCTAATTGGTATCTAGAATATGTTTATTTGTTTTTGAAAATTTCATTGGTATCTTCCATTGGTTTCTAGAGCCATTTATTGTTTTATGCATGTCTATGCATGTTTCATGTTTTATAATTTCATTGGTATCTAGAGCCATTTATTAGTTGTTTATCCTATGCATGAGTTAGGGGGAGCTTCTTTGAAGCTTAACTTTAATCCATGCATATATAACTCCATGAGTTTTGTCATCATCAAAAAGAGGGAGATTGTTGGCCCAAAGGCCTTCCACTCTAGCTTTGATGATGATTAACTCATGTAGTTATGTGTACTAATAATCTTGTGATTTTAGTTTCAGATCATTAATCAAGTTATTAGTTGGTGATTAGCTTCAACAAGATGATTTGGAAGCTTTCACATGTTGATTCAAGAGCCCGAGCATCAAAGATCACATATAGCACTTGCTCGGTGGATCAATGAGTTTTGGATCGAGTCGGCTTGGAGATTGCGCTCTACAAGAAGACTTAGGTATCCTAGTTTAGTTTTGTGTTTAGATCCAAATTGTAAAGATTAGAATAGTATGATAAGCTCAAGTTCACAACACACACGTTTCATGTTTTTGGTTTTCGGTTTTTGGTTTAACCGATCTTGGTTTGCATGAATAGATATTATATCAAAACAAGTTTATATGGTTTAATGTATATTAGATTAGTTCTATATACATGCATGCTTCACTCTTAGACAAACTTACTTTGATATACCTATTTCATGTGTTTTAGGTTTTGTGTTTTAACAAAACTTATTTTTGGAATTAAAGACAAAAACTATGATATATATATGTTTCATCATTATTGGATTTCTATCCATATGCATCATGCTTCAAAGTGTTTAAATATCATGTTTTTGTATTTGGAAGAGTTTTGGACAAAATGTATTTTCTATTCAAAATCCAAGTTTTAGAAAATAGTTTTTGGTTTTTGGTAAAAATGATAAGACACAAAAATAGTTCATATTGATTGATATTTGAGCTAAACTTTTTACCACATGTTTGTATATCAATGCAAAATGATAAAACTATTTTTGGGATTTTTAAGTAGTTTACAGAATTTATTGGATATTTAATTCCTTAGTTTTTCTGACCTAGTTTTCTGTTCCAGGCTTCACCAGTCGACTAGTCTTCTGACCAAGTCGACTTGGCATGAAGTCGGTCGACCGGGTCTGTAACACCCCGCTCCCAGAATACGTACTTAGTTGCGTATTCATATTTTTCGATCATATTTTTCGATTTACTTTCTGTATTTGTTTTGCTTTATGAATTATTTATATGATCGTTTTGCCTTGGATCTGGATTCGTGAACTCGGAGTCAGCCTTAATCTGAACCGGGAACCCGATCCTAGTAAATTGCTCGATTTTATCTTTTCGCTATTCCGATTTGATCGATTTTAGTTTTAAACATCATTTTCCAATATTTTAGATTTTCTATGATTTTCTGGAATTTTCCTGAATTAAGTTGTAAATCTTCAAAACCAGTGTCGACCAGTGCCACTGACCGATTCTCGGATTTCTAATTTACAAACGGAGTTGAATTTCTAAAAACGGCTTTCACATCATTTCTTAAAATCATATTTTCTATCTAAATACTTTTTCTGAGATTTTTCAGATTTTATCAAAATCCGGCCGACCCGGTGTAGACCGGTATTGACTGTTGACTTCAGGATTTTTATTTGAAAAATGGAATTGAATTTCTAAAAATCGATTTCACTAAAAATCTTTTTATAATATTTATTATTTTTGAGAATTTTTGGGAAGCTTTCCAAGCTACTTTATTTTTTGGACTTTTCCGGAGTTTTCGGTGTTTTCCCAGATACCGGAATAGTACCCAGATATTTTTCCACTTTTCTCTCTCCTCGCTAGACGCGAGTTTCACCAACCTAGGATTCTGCATTTAATGCAGAGATCCTCTCCATACTGCATTTAATGCATTTCAGATAAACTCCAATTAAGTCATTATGACTTTTGTCCTTTGTTAACGCAACTTTTTCCCAAACGCAAGTTTTGTTCCCGCGTCTGGGCAATTGCCAGACGCGGATTTTCTTTTCACTTGGACGCAGGTTTTGTTTCTTGGAGACACAAGTCTCATTTTAATGGAATGATGCCAATGTTATAATATATTATTTTCCTCCATTATAAAACCACCCCCACTTCTTCCTCTCCCTTTCACTTTTTCTTTCTTCCTTCTTTTGCAGCCAACAGCCAACGAAATGGCTGCCATGAAAAGAGCCTCTTGCTCCCTCCTTTGGCTAGCCATTTTTCACCTCCTCCACCTCCATTTTCACCACCAACTCCACCACATCTTTCTCCTCCATCTCCTCCTTCATTCCAACAACAATAACAACTACAACACCACCTCCACCATCTTCTTCTTCCTCTTCTTTTTCACCAAATAACCCATCTTCTCCACCATCTTCTCCACCATTCCCACCACCACCTACACCACCTTAGCCACCACCAACTGTGCCATCTTCTTCCCTCGGAGAGCTCTTTCTAATGAACTATAGCTTCGCTATCCGAAACCCTTTTTGCAAAATCCCATTTTTACAATATGAACTACACTTGCACCATTAAACTACCTTCTCTTTTGGAGCTTTGGCCACCCTCTCCGGCCACTTCCGGCCATCTCCGGCCGCCGCCGGCGACCACCGGCCATGGCCGGCTACCACCCCATCATCTTCTCAAGGGCCGGCCACCTCCTTTGGATTGGGGCCGAGCTCTTCTTCGTCGGTAATATCTCCGATGATTATTTCGGTAATCGTTCGCGATTATTTCGGTAATCATTACGGTGACGATTACAACGACAACAACTAACATCACCTTCAACATCACCTCCTTTTTATTACTCCATCAAAATCTAACTCCTTCACCAAATAACACCACCACCAAAGCAATCACTGATTGGTAGTGAAAAGTGCATTTTTATCATCATATTTACCTTCACATTTTCATATTTATTTATATAATTCTGCACATTTATTAATATTTTGTGATTTATTGTGTGCAGGCCTCGAAATAATAAAAAGAAAGAATTAAAGCTTAAAGAGCCCAAAAGCCCAGATCCAAGCCCATATTTGAAGCCCAAGAGTCAAAATGCAAATATTAATTGTCAAAGTGCAATTATGCAAGGGCTAAAGTTGCAATTATTAAAGATGAGGGAAGGATAGAATTCTACCCAATCCTAAACTCTTGCAGGATGAGGATAAAAGCCAAAGAGAGTGCAAAGATAAAATTCAAAGAATTCGGATTCAGACTGTACACGTTTTAGTGTTTAAATTATAACTTTTGCTACAGTTATGCAAATCCGATGATTCAAGATGCTCCAGAAAGAAGACTTGAAGACCTACAACTCTTATGTTGATCAAACTTTCCAATTCAATCCGTAGATAAGCTGATTTCGGCGATCAACATGATAAGAAGTTGCAGGACAGATTTGAATTTCTGGAGATAAGATCTTTTTGGGAGAGTTGTACTAGGACTCTACATCTTCCAACACCTATAAATATCCCTGCAGATGCAACACAGAGAGTACACAGTCCAGAGAAGAGCCAAGGGCCAAAGTTAGGGTTTTTAGGTTTTCTTTCCACCTTTGTATATTTTTTATTTTCTTTTTGTAAAAGCTGAGAGGAGATGATGTATTCATGGAGGAAGGGATCTGCTTGTACTGATGGTGACAGTCGGTGTAAGTGTTATTTTTCCACCATTGTTTAATAATCGAATCAAGGCTTGTTTTATTTTATTCTTGTATTATTCTAGTTTCTTTTATTCTTATTTTAATCTTGTATCTACTTTCTTCTATTTGTTCTCTAATGTCTTGCCCACCATGAGATCCAACTGCTTCGAGAATACCTAGCCGAAGAAGGAACCTTGACGGCCCAATGGCGATGAACAGGTCTTCATAGCTTGTTTTTCATTTCGTAGAGTAGATTAAGAAGGCGGACGATCCCATAAGCCGTGCTTGTACACCTTCCAAGAAAAGGGAAATCATCGCAACGGTTCAAACGGCAAGCAGACTAAAGAGATAAGTTTTCTTTCTTTTTCTTTTCTTTTCTTTTTGTAGATTAAATACAACTCATCTCCATATTCTTTTCTACCACCCATTGTAAATATCACTTCCTTTCTAACTTAACAAATAAAAATAAAAACTTTAGAGAAACTTGCTTAACGCTTCCATCGCAGTCCCTCCCTGAGGATCACGACCCGCATAGCCCTGCTACCGCGGATTAGAACTGAGACTTGCACATCTATTCTTAAAACTAACATATAATATTTTGTGTGCAGGAAAATTCAGTCAACAAATTGGCGCCGTTGCCGGGGAGGGACGGTAAGTTTATCTCTAAAACAAAAAATTTAATTTTTAACTAATTCTTTATTCTTTCCTGTTTGCAGGTTTGGAGAACAGGAAACAGAAACATAGCAGCAGCAGTGGACATATTGCTATTCTGTGCCTCTGCCCTCGAAGGCAGAGCACCAGAACCCACTGTTTTGCCGCGGATCCGCGGCCAGAGCCGCGGAAACGCGGCAATAATGGTGAATTACTGATCCAAATTTTTGCAGGGTGCTTCAAGTTAAAAATTCTGCTTTCTGCTCTGTTCTGATTTGTTCTGTGATATACCTGTAAATTGCTAATAATTCAACAGTAAATTATTGGTTGTTAAAAATAAAATTTGATTAGACGTTTGCATATTAGGCACGTGTCTTTTCAATTATTTTTATTTACTGTTGAAGAGTGCTGGAGGAGCAAGGTACGTACGCATTGCATGTAGAATAGGACTCATCTCTTGGTTGATTTTCTGCTTTGAGTGATTCTTATCTATTTATCTTGTACACTTGCACTAATTCATCTTAAGGGCATAACCCATTAACAAGATAAGGTGGGGATTTCATCACCCTTCCTTAGCCCAAAAATCATATCCCAAGCACTCACTAACCCAAGCCTAACTAAAAAAGAGTAGACGTTGGCCCTAGGGACATCTCGGACTCAATTAGGAGATTATCCTAAGGGGGAACGGTGTTGGAAGTTGACTCCTGCCAAATCAGTGTCTAGGAAGGGGATTGAGGGCCGAAAGCCCGAAGTGTGGTGGTTATTTAATTAAGGAACGTCTTTGACGGAAAACCTCCCACCACTCTTGCCCTGACCTGGCTGATTAACTTGTGTCAAAGTCTGCACCCAACCTCCTGTGGACGGTCTAACCAGTTAGGAGTCGTCTAGGTCATAGGTCTACCCTAACTTAGGTTAGAATTTTTCTTTTTTGTTTGTTTATTTGTTTGTTGTGTTTGTGTTGGTGTGATATGGCATATAAGAATAATTCCAATTTTAATCCATATTACACCCCTAACTATTATTCGGATATTACCAACCCGGCATACCCTAACTTTGACCAATCTAGTGTGCCGGAATGGTCTTATCCGAATGAATATAACCCACACCCCCCATCTTATGACTATAATTTCCATAATAATTTCAACTCGTCACAGAGTTCATGGGGTTTCGAGTCCCCCGAGTCTAATTCTCAACCAAATTGTCCTCCATATCCATCTAGTCCACATTCTTCCCAATTCATACTCAGATCCACCCATTCAGAATAGAAAACCATCTATCGGGGAAATGATGAGTATGCACGAGTCCAAGCAACAACCACCATCAATCTTAGACATGATGATGCGTGAGTCCACCGATTCACAACTTCATCACGATCTCACTTCCTCTTTCCAAATCCAATTCCAAAGAGGCTTGAAGCCATGACTCAGGCTAGATTAGCTCGCGAGCATGATTTAGATATGATGGTTCAATCTTTGCGTTCTTACAGTTCGGCAAATTCTGATATCGCTGACCACTCTCTTAGAGCTGACGAACCAAGTTGCTTTGGACAACAAGATTCTATTTCAGTACCATCATGTGAACTTGCCGAAACTTCAAAATCTGATAACTTGGCAAGTTTTTCCTTTCATGAATTAGAACTTGAACATGAATATGATCATGATCCCCAACTTGATGATTCAGTTTTATTTCCTGATTCAATAATGACTCCAGTGTCTCCACCTGATTTCACTTTTCCCGAGTCAACATTGGATCCTATTCCAATTCATCATGAATTGAATCACCCATTTTAGAAGATCATATTGAACTTGACCTAGATTCTCACAATCTCTTTACTTCTGAAACTGATTGTACAATTCTGACGGAAGATGTTGACCTTAGTTTTGAAGAATTGTATGGTGATGAGCTAGAATTCCTTAATATTGGAAGTAAAGAGATATCACCCATATTAGGTCACATTCCATTGTGGGAAGAAGATTGTGGACTTGAGTTTCTATTTCTTGACTTGGACCCACTTCCTGAACTTAGCCCGACTCCTGAGCCCTTACTTGATTTGAGCTTCTTCCCTGAGTCGGTATTCGTTCCCGCACCAATAATGTCCAAGTCAATAATTCCATCTTTTCATACTCCATTTTGGGACAAGGAGGTAGACAATTAACTCTGAAATTTATTATGAAATTTGGAAATTTGATGGGGTGGAAATACTAAAAATGATTATATATATTTTAGTGGGTTATGTAAGGAAAATTTCTGGTGGGTTTCACCAAATTATTTGTTATCTTGATTGGGCCGCATTTCGTGGACCAATTAGACCACCTCCGGAACCACCCCCTAGGTAATTTTCTGCCTTCCCTTGTTCTTTTTCATGCATATATGCATTCATTCATACATTGAGGACAATGCATGAGATAAGTGTGGGGGTGGGCTTTACTAACATACTAACATAAGTACATACTAACAAAATTTGCTAATAAAAAAAATTGATAATAAAAAAAAAATTTTAAAAAAAAAATGTTATAAAAAGGAAATATTTTGACTTATTTTTTGAAAGAAATCTAAGTTAGTTTTAAGGATTAGGAAAATCACGATTAGGATTTCTAAAAACTTGGTCAAAATAAATAAATTGTTTAAATTTTTAGGTATAGGAGAGAAATTGAATAAATAATTAGTCTTGATTTTTACCTTAATGAAATATGCATACCAAATGCATATCTAGGATTCTAAGACAAAGACCTTGTGCCTCATAAAAAAAAGAAAAAAAAATCACCAATTAAGCTGATACATGTGCCTCAAGAAGCATAAGTATTCATGCCTAAAGGTGAGTAAATAAAATAAAGTCCTTAGTTTTGTGGCCTAGTTCACTCGAATTTGAGTCCGCGGGGTGTTTTCTCACCTGGTGCCCTAAAGCCGACCGGTTTGGGGAGCCATCGACTTTAAGTTCGTTACATGGGTGGATTAGAAAGCCTAAGAAGACTAGAAATATAATATATGTATTAACACATCTAATAATCAATTAGTTAGGTATGAGGGCCTCAAGAAGCCTTGATACTTATACGAAAGAAAATTAGATGAGTTATACATGCAAAAAAAAAATTATATTAACACATCTAATAGTCAATTAGTTAGGTATGAGGGCCTCAAGAAGTCTTGATACTTACACGAAAGAAAATTAGATGATGTTATAAAAATACTAAAGAGGCATGAGAGTCCAAGTTAAGGAATAGCTAGATTCACAAGGGTGCGTATGACTTTTGGTAACGAAAAAGACTATATTAGAAATTCAATTTTAATCCTTACCTAAAATGAATAACAATTGACTTTATAAAGACTAGGTTTGAAGAATGAATAAAATTGAGGATCCTAAAACTTATAGACTACTTAGTCTCTTCCAATATAAGACAAATATTTTCCTTTTTATGGATTTTGTGGGTGTAATCCGCTGAAAACCCTCACGAGACAACACTCGTCCTCTAGGGTAACCTAGAGGTTTAACGGCTTGTTGCACGTGCTAAGTGCAATCGTGATTCCTACGAAAGTGAGTTAGGTTAGATTAACTTTTTCTTTTTCTTTGTTTTTACTCGAGGACGAGCAAAAAGATAAGTGTGGGGGTGTGATTGGTAGTGAAAAGTGCATTTTTATCATCATATTTACCGTCACATTTTCATATTTATTTATATAATTCTGCACATTTATTAATATTTTGTGATTTATTGTGTGCAGGCCTCGAAATAATAAAAAGAAAGAATTAAAGCTTAAAGAGCCCAAAAGCCCAGATCCAAGCCCATATTTGAAGCCCAAGAGTCAAAATGCAATATCAATTGTCAAAGTGCAATTATGCAAGGGCTAAAGTTGCAATTATTAAAGATGAGGGAAGGATAGAATTCTACCCAATCCTAAACTCTTGCAGGATGAGAATAAAAGCCAAAGAGAGTGCAAAGATAAAAATTCAAAGAATTCGGATTCAGACTGTACACGTTTTAGTGTTTAAATCATAACTTTTGCTACAGTTATGCAAATCCGATGATTCAAGATGCTCCAGAAAGAAGACTTGAAGACCTACAACTCTTATGTTGATCAAACTTTCCAATTCAATCCGTAGATAAGCTGATTTCGGCAATCAACATGATAAGAAGTTGCAGGACAGATTTGAATTTCTGGAGATAAGATCTTTTTGGGAGAGTTGTACTAGGACTCTACATCTTCCAACACCTATAAATATCCCTGCAGATGCAACACAGAGAGTACACAGTCCAGAGAAGAGCCAAGGGCCAAAGTTAGGGTTTTTAGGTTTTCTTTCCACCTTTGTATATTTTTTATTTTCTTTTTGTAAAAGCTGAGAGGAGATGATGTATTCATGGAGGAAGGGATCTGCTTGTACTGATGGTGACAGTCGGTGTAAGTGTTATTTTTCCACCATTGTTTAATAATCGAATCAAGGCTTGTTTTATTTTATTCTTGTATTATTCTAGTTTCTTTTATTCTTATTTTAATCTTGTATCTACTTTCTTCTATTTGTTCTCTAATGTCTTGCCCACCATGAGATCCAACTGCTTCGAGAATACCTAGCCGAAGAAGGAACCTTGACGGCCCAATGGCGATGAACAGGTCTTCATAGCTTGTTTTTCATTTCGTAGAGTAGATTAAGAAGGCGGACGATCCCATAAGCCGTGCTTGTACACCTTCCAAGAAAAGGGAAATCATCGCAACGGTTCAAACGGCAAGCAGACTAAAGAGATAAGTTTTCTTTCTTTTTCTTCTTTCTTTTTTGTAGATTAATACAACTCATCTCCATATTCTTTTCTACCACCCATTGTAAATATCACTTCCTTTCTAACTTAACAAATAAAAATAAAAACTTTAGAGAAACTTGCTTAACGCTTCCATCGCAGTCCCTCCCTGAGGATCACGACCCGCATAGCCCTGCTACCGCGGATTAGAACTGAGACTTGCACATCTATTCTTAAAACTAACATATAATATTTTGTGTGCAGGAAAATTCAGTCAACAATCACCTTTCCCTTCCTCTCTCCCTCTGTATATTGCTAACGCGGATCTCACTCCCGCGTCCAGGCAATTCCTAACTTGAGTCTTCGCGTTCTTGGCATCTGTTTAACGCGGCCTTCGAGTTCTTGTATCAATGCGGCGCGGAGCTCATGCCCGCGTCTGTGTTCTTCTTGTGTCAACGCAACGTGGAGTTCATGCTCGCGTCTGCGTTCTCCTCGCGTCCTGACTTGAACGCAGGTCTCGAACCTCGCGTTTGTGGCATCTATGCGACGCGACTCCCGCGTCTGCGACCCCCGCGTCTTACTCTCATACTCTCTCTCTCCTGTACATACTCTCTCTCTCTCCATGGACTTCTCTCTCCTCTTTCCCATTCTCTTTCTCTCTCTTGATTTCCTCCTTTCTCTATCACTTTCTCTTTAACGCGTTTACACGTTGATTTCCTGGATTCCGGAGATCAGGGATTCCACTGTGTTTCTAAAGATTTAGACGAGTGATTCTCGCCTCCATTTGGGTTTCCCCGCTTTGTCGGGTCGACATGTATTTTATTCCATGTTTAAATGTATTTTGCATTGGGCTGAGTCCCTGTATTTGTGTATGGCCGAGTGCCAATGACTGGACCTGTATTGCTCTGTGGCGAATGCTTGTATTAGGGTAGTTTAATTCTTTTACCTATGCCATGCCTGTGATGTACCTTGTTGCTTTATACCATGCATGGCCAACCCTTCGTGGTCGATTAGACTCTGGGTTTCTGCCCACTCCTGGGATGGCTAGTAGCCACCGAGAGTGCGCTTCAACCCCGAGCATACTCGGACCCTTCAGCCTCCGGTCTCTCACTATCTCGGAGGAGAAGTGATTGGGACCGACAGGTCTCTCCGTCCTTCAGCCTCCGGTCACTCACTATCTCGAAAGAGAAGTGATTGGACCGTCAGGTCTCTCAGCTCCGCCTGGTTATCATGATCAGCGTTCAGCGCTTTACCACTAGATACGTCTAGGCGAGATGCTGCCGGATTTTCTACTCGCATTTAAGCCGAGTTATCCGGTAATCTTGCCAGACGCTCTAGTGTTAAATACTGTTTACTGTCTGTGCCTCCAGCTTGCTCAGCTCCGCTTGGTTGTGCTCAGCTACTACTCTATCACATGCCATGTATTTACCTGATATGTTAACACTTGCCATGCCATTACTTTATACCTGTCATTTACATGCTACTATTTAACACCTGTTTGTAGCACCTGACACTTGATATGTTATCACCTGACCACCCGTCATGCTACTACTTGACATTGACTCATGTTATACCACAAGTTCCCGGCGGATCCTGAATGGAACTAAGTGCCACACGGAGCAAAGTGCCACACCACACAAGTGGGGGGCCACCTCTTGAATCTGTGGGGGCCACCTCTAGAATCCATTCCCTCAGAGCAAAGTGCCACATGGAACAAAGTGCCACACCACATACGTGGTGGGGCCACCTCTTGAATCTGTGGGGGCCACCTCTTGAATCTGTAGGGCCATCTCCTACCTGTACCTGATCTCCCGTTATGATTCCTGTTATGACAAGTTATGATCCTACTCATTCCCGTAATCTGATAATATTGTTAACAAGCCATAAAAAGGACAACTTGCACGGGGAATGGGAGGAAGTGATGAATGCCGGTATGGTGCCTTGCTTATAGTTGTGGAATACCAAAACTGACGATTCGTGTTAGGGGGATTTCAGGCCCCCAGAAGATGCGTGTTAGGGGGATTTCAGGCCCCCAAATGGCTGTGTCTCGGCGGACGGGAACTACTATAAGAGGAGCTATCAGTTCTTCATCAGCTTCCAGTAACGAACCTCGGCTTGCTTATATATGGATGTATGTGTGTTGGGATGTACACCAGGACACATACCTAGATATATGGGTCAGACGAGTAATAATAATAAAAGATGCCAACTATGTATCCTGTTATGCCTGTTATGAACTCTCGTTATGCCTGTTATGATTCCTGTTATGCCTGTTATGTACTCCTGTTATGACCGTTGTGCAAAATGCTTTCATCGGATTTTACATTGGATTTCGGTTTTATGATTATTATCATATTAGCTGCTCATACCCTGCTTTATCACTTGTATTCCATCCCATCAGTCTTCTGCTCCTATCTTATCGTACCATGAGTACTTCCTGCCTGATATCACTTGTTATATATCTACCTGCCTATACATGCTTATGTTCACAACACGGTTTTCAATGCATGATTATGATTCGGTTTTATCGATACACTTGTACTTATCTTAGCACGCCATCTGGCTTTTGCATTACCACTCGCCTGGGGAGTTTCATTTGACTCCCCTGGATCCTCATGTCCAGGTCATGGAGCTTGAAGCGTGTGGATTCTCCCAGTTGCTGATCAGAGTGGCGCAGCGGTAGCGTGGATCGTCAGCAGACCGTCCAGATCTCCATCCTTCCAGGCCCCCCTTGTGCGGCTCTAGAGTTTTCTTGTTATGACTCTGAGCCTGTTTTTGTACTGTTCATACTTGTACATCTCCTTGTATTCTCGCAATTGCGCATATCAGTGATGTAATATTCATGTAATATTGGATCACCTCTGGTGATAACTTTGTAATTGTTCTCATGTGTTGGAATGTATAACGCACCATTTGCTTCCGTACTCTGATTCCTGCTTGTACTGATGCTTAGCGTATATACGTGAGGGTATTTCTGACCTACGTATATACGTTGCAGTGACGTCCCCGTACCCTCCGGATCGGGGCGTTACAGGATGGTATCAGAGCCTAGGTTCTACATCCTCAGTACGTCCAGACGGCAAATTAATGGTAAAGAAATTTGCAACTGGTATGCATGAGTCCTGGTTATACAATCCAACTACAAGTAAAGAATTATCTATTCTTTCTTGATCATCCTTCCTTTGATCTCTAGTCCCTTCCATCTTTCCACTGTTTTGGTTTTTCGTAGCCTTTATACCAACTTAAGATATGATCGACTAGAAAGGTAGCGGCTGGCAATGAATGAAGCTATTACATGATCTCTTCGGCCAACTCTATGAAGCTCGGGTATTCTATATTCTCGGTTATATCTTTCAAAGTGATCGATGCCTGGTCTTCGGAATTCTTAATTATCGTTCTTCTTTATTTATGATCAGTATTATTCGGCATCGTTCGGAGGCTTATACAGTCAGAAGTGCAGAGGATAACTATTTTCAGATTATTGTTCAGTCGACTTGGGAAGCCCTACCTGCAGTGATTCATATCTTGATTGGTATAATTCCTGTCCTTGTCCCTCTTGTGTTCATCTCCCCTTATCGAAATTGCGAGGACGCAATTTTTTGTAAGGTGGATGGATTGTAACACCCCGCTCCCAGAATACGTACTTAGTTGCGTATTCATATTTTTCGATCGTATTTTTCGATTTATTTTCTGTATTTGTTTTTGCTTTATGAATTATTTATATGATCGTTTTGCCTTGGATCTGGATTCGTGAACTCGGAGTCAGCCTTAATCTGAACCGGGAACCCGATCCTAGTGAATTGCTCGATTTGGTCTTTTCGCTATTCCGATTTGACCGATTTCATTTTAAACATCATTTTCCAATATTTTAGATTTTCTATGATTTTCTGGAATTTTCCTGAATTAAGTTGTAAATCTTCAAAACCAGTGTCGACCAGTGCCACTGACCGATTCTCGGATTTTTAATTTACAAACGGAGTTGAATTTCTAAAAACGGTTTTCACATCATTTCTTAAAATCATATTTTCTATCTAAATACTTTTTCTGAGATTTTTCAGATTTTATCAAAATCCGGCCGACCCGGTGTAGACCGGTATTGACTGTTGACTTCAGGATTTTTATTTAAAAATGAGATTGAATTTCTGAAAATCGATTTCACTAAAAATCTTTTTATAATATTTATTATTTTTTGAGAATTTTTGGGAAGCTTTCCAAGCTACTTTATTTTTTGGACTTTTCCGGAGTTTTCGGTGTTTTCCCAGATACCGGAATAGCACCCAGATATTTTTCCACTTTTCTCTCTCCTCGCTAGACGCGAGTTTCACCAACCTAGGATTCTGCATTTAATGCAGAGATCCTCTCCATACTGCATTTAATACATTTCAGATCACTCCAATTAAGTCATTATGACTTTTGTCCTTTTGTTAACGCAACTTTTTCCCAAACGCAAGTTTTGTTCCCGCGTCTGGGCAATTGCCAGACGCGAATTTTCTTTTCACTTGGACGCAGGTTTTGTTTCTTGGAGACACAAGTCTCATTTTAATGGGAATGATGCCAATGTTATAATATATTATTTTCCTCCATTATAAAACCACCCCCACTTCTTCCTCTCCCTTTCACTTTTTCTTTCTTCCTTCTTTTGCAGCCAACAGCCAACGAAATGGCTCCCATGAAAAGAGCCTCTTGCTCCCTCCTTTGGCTAGCCATTTTCCACCTCCTCCACCTCCATTTTCACCACCAACTCCACCACATCTTCTCCTTCATCTCCTCCTTCATTCCAACAACAATAACAACTACAACACCACCTCCACCATCTTCTTCTTCCTCTTCTTTTTCACCAAATAACCCATATTCTCCACCACCTTCTCCACCATTCCCACCACCACCTACACCACCTTAGCCACCACCAACTGCGCCATCTTCTTCCCCTCGGAGAGCTCTTTCTAATAAACTATAGCTTCGCTCTCCGAAACCCTTTTGCAAAATCCCATTTTTACAATATGAACTACACTTGCACCATTAACTACCTTCTCTTTTGGAGCTTTGGCCACCCTCTCCGGCCACTTTCGGCCATCTCCGGCCGCCGCCGGCGACCACCGGCCATGGCCGGCTACCACCTCATCATCTTCTCAAGGGCCGGCCACCTCCTTTGGATTGGGGCCGAGCTCTTCTTCGTCGGTAATATCTCCGATGATTATTCTGGTAATCGTTCGCGATTATTCCGATAATCATTACGGTGACGATTACAACGACAACAACTAACATCACCTTTAACATCACCTCCTTTTTATTACTCCATCAAAATCCAACTCCTTCACCAAATAACACCACCACCAAAGCAATCACCTTTCCCTTCCTCTCTCCTCTGTATATTGCTAACGCGGATCTCACTCCCGCGTCCAGGCAATTCCTAACGCGAGTCTTCGCGTTCTTGGCATCTGTTTCACGCGGCCTTCGAGTTCTTGTATCAACGCGGCGCGGAGCTCATGCCCGCGTCTGTGTTCTTCTTGTGTCAACGCGACGTGGAGTTCATGCTCGCGTCTGCGTTCTCCTCGCGTCCTGACTTGAACGCAGGTCTCGAACCTCGCGTTTGTGGCATCTATGCGACGCGACTCCCGCGTCTGCGACCCCCGCGTCTTACTCTCATACTGTAATACCCCGTTTCCGGAATACGTACTTAGTTGCGTATTCAGTTTTTCGATCGTATTTTCGATTTACTTTCTGTATTTGACCGATTTCAATTTCAAATATTATTTTCCAATATATTAGATTTTCTATGATTTTCTAGATTTTTCTGGAATTAAAATGAAATTCTTCAAAACCGGTGTCGGCTAGTGTCGCTGACCGTTTCCCGGATTTTTAATTCGCAAACCACTTGGAATTTCTCGAAGAGTCTTTAGACGATTCTTCTTAGAGTAATATTTCCTACCTAGATCCTTTTTCTAAAGATTTTACGAATTTATGGATATTCCACCGGAGTCGGTAGATAACCGATTCCAGGATTTTTAATTCACACACAGCTAGGAATTTCTAGATGGTCCTTTAGACTTTAATTCTTAGAATCACATTTCCTACCTACATTCTTTTTCTGAGGATTTTATGATTTTATGAAAATTCTAACGGAGTCGGTATTTTATTGGTTCCGGGATTTTTAGTTTTAAAACTATAAAGTATTTCTTAAAAAGGATTTCACTATTATTCTTAATATAATATTATGGATTTTTGATGTTTATTTCGGGTCGTTCCGAGATACTTGATTTCGGGACGTATCCGGTATTTTCCCGAAAGGTTTCCGTATCCACGACTCAATCCCGGGTATCTGTCCTTCCAGTATTTTCACATTCTGATTCCAAGAAAATATCTTCTCCACCAAAAATATCTTCTCCAAAATATCTTCTCATTATAATTTCTTTTCCATTTTTCCTTTTCCTTTATTCTTTTCTTCCTCCCTAAGCTTCCATTTTCATCCACACAATTCTCCACCAATCTCCACCACACAAATCTCCACCTCACCTCTCCACTTTGCAAGTAAGCCCCTCCCTTTTATTTAATTGCAACTCCCTTTACAAAATCCAAATCCTATATATACATTTCCTTTTCATTTCAATCCCTTTCTTTTCATTTCTCTTCACCAAAAGCCAAACCCTAGCTTTCACCACCTCCATCTCCTTCATCTCCACCAAGGCAACCACCACCACTTCTCCAACTTAGCTTCATCCTCTTCCTCTTCCATCTCCATGGGAACCATCACAACTCCAACAACTTCAACAACTCCATCAAGTTCCACCTTCTTCAACATCAAGTTCCAACACTACCACCATCACTTGTACTAATTTTGGTGAGTGTTCTTCATCACTTAGGCTTGATTTATTCTTAGTGTACTTATGTTTTCATATCATGTTCACATATGTCTTTAAACCCTTGATTATTTAGCCATCAAACACACCCTAGGAAATCTGTTCTGTTTGTTGTTTCCCCACGATTAGTCGACTTGACCTAGCCATTAGTCGACTAATCCGTTCTGTCCTGAGAAACACAACTCTAGGAATCACAGTATTAGTCGACTTACCTTAGTTTCCAGTCGACTAGAGACCCTTAGTCGACTACACCCTTGACCCTAGTCGACTAACTCATTTGAACTGCGACCTTATTACTGAAGGTGCGACTTCATTAGTCGACTACCAAATTAAACCCTAGTCGACTTGAACCCCCTAGTCGACTAACCCTTCTCCCTAGTCGACTCCTGAATCAAAACCCAACTTTCTGTATCTCAGTTCTAGTCGACTTGACCATACTATTAGTCGACTTAGAGTATCTGTTAGTCGACTACCTATTTTACCCCAGTCGACTACTATTCCCTGAAATGAAACCCAACTCTCTGGTGCACAGTTTTAGTCGACTATACCAGACTGTTAGTCGACTAACCCCTCTATTAGTCGACTACTCCCTTGACCCTAGTCGACTAACTTTAGCTGTTAGTCTTAGTTGACTTCCTTCTTGAATAGGAACCTTGTCCTCTAGACATACATCATGTATTAGTATTACTTGACTTGTCACTTGACAAACATAATCTTACCTTCTCTCCTTCTCTCTCCTCTTCTCTCTACATATTTATATCACAGGTTGTGGCGCATCCCGAACTTCAGTGGATCCGGATATTTCGGCGTTTTGGTGATTTGGCGAGTATTCTTACTCGCTACCCTCTTGCTTCCCATTTCATTGATTGTGATAGTATTCTCGCTCTAGTCTTCATGTATTGTATTTCTTACTTTATATCTTTTACTGTTTTCATACTATGCGTGGCCGACCCTTCGTGGTCGTTGATTTCTGAGTTTCCCCTATGATTGCCATGCTATTATTTCAGACTTGTCAATTGCACGTTTCCTTTTAACACATGTATATCACCTGACATCTATTGTGTTATCGCCAGACCACTTGACATGCCACTATTTGGCAAGACCTTTATGTTGTACCATGACTTACCCTGACTATTATCAATTCTTTGATATGTTTGGTTGCTTGTTAGATATACATCACCACTCATCATGCTATCTCTTGACACCAAGCATGATACACCGATTCTTATAATTATCACGATAAAGGGAATGTAGTACCTGATTACTGTTATGTACTGATCACTGTTATGTATTACTGTTATGATCCTACTCATTCCCATAATCTGATAATTATGTTAATAAGCCATAAAATGGACAACTTGTATGGGGTATGGGAGGAAGTGATGGATGCCGGAATGATACCTTGCTTATAGTGATGGATATGATATATATATATGGCGGACGACTATAGTGGGACTTAGGGCCCACATGAGTACATATAGGGGGACTTTGGGCCTCCAAACCGGTCCCAGGTGGTGGGAACCGTTGGACCAACAAACTGGTCCCCGGTGTATGTGAACCACTATAAGAAGCTCTATCAGTTCTCCATCTACTTCCGTTAACAACCCTCGACTTGCTTATATATGGATGTATGTGTGTTGGGGTGCACACCTGGACACATACCTAGATATATGGGTCAGACGAGTAGTAATAATAATAGACATTGCCTATTGACTTCTGTTGTGTTTCCTGTTATGGTTTCCGTTATGTGTATCCGTTTCTCGTGTTATGGACCCCTGATCATTATTGTTATGCATTCCTGTTTTGACTATGATATGATTTGCATCTCTGATTCTATACGCTTGGATACTCTGTGGCATGAGATAAAGGTATATAGATGAGGGTTTCCTTGTTTGGATTATTCCTTCGATGTACTAGTCTCATGGGACCGTGACCTAAGCGTATACAATCACCTTTGCTTATAATCAGCTTTACCTTGGATTTCCGGTTTTGCGATTGTTATGTTATACCTGTTCTTATATATATACTTCATTATGTTCTAACCCTCCTGTCTTCTGAGTTTCTCACTTGTGCTTACCCTGGCTCGCCACCTGGCATTGTATCATACTCGCCTGGGAGTTTCACTGACTCCTGGATTCTCACGTCCAGGTCCTGGAGCCCGGAGCGTGTGGATTCCCCCCTTTGCTGCTCAGAGTAGCGCAGCGGTAGCGTGGACCTCCAGCCGACCTTTCGGAGCTCCATCCTTCCAGGCCCCCTGTGTGCCTCTCGAGTTTCTTCTTAGTAAACTCGTGAGTGCTCTTTTCCTATTCATACTTGTACGGTTCCTTGTATACATGTATGTGAGCTCCCTTTTATACTGTTCATTTATGTGTATTCCTTGTACTCTCGCATTTGCGCTTGTATGTGATGTTATATTCTTGTAATATTCATCACTCCTGGTGATAGCTCTGTGATTGTATATATCTATGTGTTGGAATGTATAATGCACCATTTGCTTCCGTACTCTGATTCTTGTCTGTACTGATGCTTAGCGTATATACGGGAAGGTAATTCGGACTTACGTATATACGTTGCAGTGACGTCCCCGTATCCGTGGAATCGGGGCGTTACAGGTTGGTATCAGAGCTTAGGCTCTAACCTCCTCAGTACGTCCAGAAGGCAAATCAATGGTAAAGAGATTTGCAACTGGAATACAGGAGTCTTGGTTATACATTCCAATTACAAGTGCAGAGTTATCTATTTCTTGACTATCCTTCCTTTGATTCCTAATCCTTTCCATCCTTTACCCTGTTTTGGTTTTATGAAGCCTTTATTCCAGCCTTTGTTCTCCTTGTGTTCAATTTACCCCTTAACGAAATTGCGAGGACGCAATTTTTTGTAAGGTGGGTGGATTGTAATACCCCGTTTCCGGAATACGTACTTAGTTGCGTATTCAGTTTTTCGATCGTATTTTTCGATTTACTTTCTGTATTTAACTGATTTCAATTTCAAATATTATTTTCCAATATATTAGATTTTCTATGATTTTCTAGATTTTTCTGGAATTAAAATGAAATTCTTCAAAACCGGTGTCGGCCAGTGTCGCTGACCGTTTCCCGGATTTTTAATTCGCAAACCACTTGAATTTCTCGAAGAGTCTTTAGACGATTCTTCTTAGAGTAATATTTCCTACCTAGATCCTTTTTCTAAAGATTTTACGAATTTATGGATATTCCACCGGAGTCGGTAGATAACCGATTCCAGGATTTTTAATTCACACACAGCTAGGAATTTCTAGATGGTCCTTTAGACTTTAATTCTTAGAATCACATTTCCTACCTACATTCTTTTTCTGAGGATTTTATGATTTTATGAAAATTCTAACGGAGTCGGTATTTTATTGGTTCCGGGATTTTTAGTTTTAAAACTATAAAGTATTTCTTAAAAAGGATTTCACTATTATTCTTAATATAATATTATGGATTTTTGATGTTTATTTCGGGTCGTTCCGAGATACTTGATTTCGGGACGTATCCGGTATTTTCCCGAAAGGTTTCCGTATCCACGACTCAATCCCGGGTATCTGTCCTTCCAGTATTTTCACATTCTGATTTCAAGAAAATATCTTCTCCACCAAAAATATCTTCTCCAAAATATCTTCTCATTATAATTTCTTTTCCATTTTTCCTTTTCCTTTATTCTTTTCTTCCTCCCTAAGCTTCCATTTTCATCCACACAATTCTCCACCAATCTCCACCACACAAATCTCCACCTCACCTCTCCACTTTGCAAGTAAGCCCCTCCCTTTTATTTAATTGCAACTCCCTTTACAAAATCCAAATCCTATATATACATTTCCTTTTCATTTCAATCCCTTTCTTTTCATTTCTCTTCACCAAAGCCAAACCTAGCTTTCACCACCTCCATCTCCTTCATCTCCACCAAGGCAACCACCACCACTTCTCCACTTAGCTTCATCCTCTTCCTCTTCCATCTCCATGGGAACCATCACAACTCCAACAACTTCAACAACTCCATCAAGTTCCACCTTCTTCAACATCAAGTTCCAACACTACCACCATCACTTGTACTAATTTTGGTGAGTGTTCTTCATCACTTAGGCTTGATTTATTCTTAGTGTACTTATGTTTTCATATCATGTTCACATATGTCTTTAAACCCTTGATTATTTAGCCATCAAACACAACCCTAGGAAATCTGTTCTGTTTGTTGTTTCCCCACGATTAGTCGACTTGACCTAGCCATTAGTCGACTAATCCGTTCTGTCCTGAGAAACACAACTCTAGGAATCACAGTATTAGTCGACTTACCTTAGTTTCCAGTCGACTAGAGACCCTTAGTCGACTACACCCTTGACCCTAGTCGACTAACTCATTTGAACTGCGACCTTATTACTGAAGGTGCGACTTCATTAGTCGACTACCAAATTAAACCCTAGTCGACTTGAACCCCCTAGTCGACTAACCCTTCTCCCTAGTCGACTCCTGAATCAAAACCCAACTTTCTGTATCTCAGTTCTAGTCGACTTGACCATACTATTAGTCGACTTAGAGTATCTGTTAGTCGACTACCTATTTTACCCCAGTCGACTAACTATTCCCTGAAATGAAACCCAACTCTCTGGTGCACAGTTTTAGTCGACTATACCAGACTGTTAGTCGACTAACCCCTCTATTAGTCGACTACTCCCTTGACCCTAGTCGACTAACTTTAGCTGTTAGTCTTAGTTGACTTCCTTCTTGAATAGGAACCTTGTCCTCTAGACATACATCATGTATTAGTATTACTTGACTTGTCACTTGACAAACATAATCTTACCTTCTCTCCTTCTCTCTCCTCTTCTCTCTACATATTTATATCACAGGTTGTGGCGCATCCCGAACTTCAGTGGATTCCGGATATTTCGGCGTTTTGGTGATTTGGGCGAGTATTCTTACTCGCTACCCTCTTGCTTCCCATTTCATTGATTGTGATAGTATTCTCGCTCTAGTCTTCATGTATTGTATTTCTTACTTTATATCTTTTACTGTTTTCATACTATGCGTGGCCGACCCTTCGTGGTCGTTGATTTCTGAGTTTCCCCTATGATTGCCATGCTATTATTTCAGACTTGTCATTGCACGTTTCCTTTTAACACATGTATATCACCTGACATCTATTGTGTTATCGCCAGACCACTTGACATGCCACTATTTGGCAAGACCTTTATGTTGTACCATGACTTACCCTGACTATTATCAATTCTTTGATATGTTTGGTTGCTTGTTAGATATACATCACCACTCATCATGCTATCTCTTGACACCAAGCATGATACACCGATTCTTATAATTATCACGATAAAGGGAATGTAGTACCTGATTACTGTTATGTACTGATCACTGTTATGTATTACTGTTATGATCCTACTCATTCCCATAATCTGATAATTATGTTAATAAGCCATAAAATGGACAACTTGTATGGGGTATGGGAGGAAGTGATGGATGCCGGAATGATACCTTGCTTATAGTGATGGATATGATATATATATGGCGGACGACTATAGTGGGACTTAGGGCCCACATGAGTACATATAGGGGGACTTTGGGCCTCCAAACCGGTCCCAGGTGGTGGGAACCGTTGGACCAACAAACTGGTCCCCGGTGTATGTGACCACTATAAGAAGCTCTATCAGTTCTCCATCTACTTCCGTTAACAACCCTCGACTTGCTTATATATGGATGTATGTGTGTTGGGGTGCACACCTGGACACATACCTAGATATATGGGTCAGACGAGTAGTAATAATAATAGACATTGCCTATTGACTTCTGTTGTGTTTCCTGTTATGGTTTCCGTTATGTGTATCCGTTTCTCGTGTTATGGACCCCTGATCATTATTGTTATGCATTCCTGTTTTGACTATGATATGATTTGCATCTCTGATTCTATACGCTTGGATACTCTGTGGCATGAGATAAAGGTATATAGATGAGGGTTTCCTTGTTTGGATTATTCCTTCGATGTACTAGTCTCATGGGACCGTGACCTAAGCGTATACAATCACCTTTGCTTATAATCAGCTTTACCTTGGATTTCCGGTTTTGCGATTGTTATGTTATACCTGTTCTTATATATATACTTCATTATGTTCTAACCCTCCTGTCTTCTGAGTTTCTCACTTGTGCTTACCCTGGCTCGCCACCTGGCATTGTATCATACTCGCCTGGGGAGTTTCACTGACTCCCCTGGATTCTCACGTCCAGGTCCTGGAGCCCGGAGCGTGTGGATTCCCCCTTTGCTGCTCAGAGTAGCGCAGCGGTAGCGTGGACCTCCAGCCGACCTTTCGGAGCTCCATCCTTCCAGGCCCCTGTGTGCCTCTCGAGTTTCTTCTTAGTAAACTCGTGAGTGCTCTTTTCCTATTCATACTTGTACGGTTCCTTGTATACATGTATGTGAGCTCCCTTTTATACTGTTCATTTATGTGTATTCCTTGTACTCTCGCATTTGCGCTTGTATGTGATGTTATATTCTTGTAATATTCATCACTCCTGGTGATAGCTCTGTGATTGTATATATCTATGTGTTGGAATGTATAATGCACCATTTGCTTCCGTACTCTGATTCTTGTCTGTACTGATGCTTAGCGTATATACGGGAAGGTAATTCGGACTTACGTATATACGTTGCAGTGACGTCCCCGTATCCGTGGAATCGGGGCGTTACACATACTCTCTCTCTCTCTCTCCCCCTATACATACTCTCTCTCTCTCTCTCTCTCCATGGACTTCTCTCTCCTCTTTCCCATTCTCTTTCTCTCTCTTGATTTCCTCCTTTCTCTATCACTTTCTCTTTAACGCGTTTACACGTTGATTTCCTTGATTCCGGAGATTAGGGATTCCACTGTGTTTTCTAAAGATTTAGGCGAGTGATTCTCGCCTCCATTTGGTTTCCCCGCTTTGTCGGGTCGACATGTATTTTATTCCGTGTTTAAATGTATTTTGCATTGGGCTGAGTCCCTGTATTTGTGTATGGCCGAGTCCCAATGACTGGACCTGTATTGCTCTGTGGCGAATGCTTGTATTAGGGTAGTTTAATTCTTTTACCTATGCCATGCCTGTGATGTACCTTGTTGCTTTATACCATGCATGGCCAACCCTTCGTGGTCGATTAGACTCTGGGTTTCTGCCCACTCCTGGGATGGCTAGTAGCCACCGAGAGTGCGCTTCAACCCCGAGCATACTCGGACCCTTCATCCTCCGGTCTCTCACTATCTCGGAGAAGAAGTGATTGGGACCGACAGGTCTCTCCGTCCTTCAGCCTCCGGTCACTCACTATCTCGAAAGAGAAGTGATTGGGACCGTCAGGTCTCTCAGCTCCGCCTGGTTATCATGATCAGCGTTCAGCGCTTTACCACTAGATACGTCTAGGCGAGATGCTGCCGGATTTTCTACTCGCACTTAAGCCGAGTTATCCCGGTAATCTTGCCAGACGCTCCAGTGTTAAATACTGTTTGCTGTCTGTGCCTCCAGCTTGCTCAGCTCCGCTTGGTTGTGCTCAGCTACTACTCTATCACATGCCATGTATTTACCTGATATGTTAACACTTGCCATGCCATTACTTTATACCTGTCATTTACATGCTACTATTTAACACCTGTTTGTAGCACCTGACACTTGATATGTTATCACCTGACCACCCGTCATGCTACTACTTGACATTGACTCATGTTATACCACCAGTTCCCGGCGGATCCTGAATGGAACTAAGTGCCACACGGAGCAAAGTGCCACACCACACAAGTGGTGGGGGCCACCTCTTGAATCTGTGGGGGCCACCTCTAGAATTCATTCCCCTCAGAGCAAAGTGCCACATGGAACAAAGTGCCACACCACATACGTGGTGGGGGCCACCTCTTGAATCTGTGGGGGCCACCTCTTGAATCTGTAGGGCCATCTCCTACCTGTACCTGATCTCCCGTTATGATTCCTGTTATGACAAGTTATGATCCTACTCATTCCCGTAATCTGATAATATTGTTAACAAGCCATAAAAAGGATAACTTGCACGGGGAATGGGAGGAAGTGATGAATGCCGGTATGGTGCCTTGTTTATAGTAGTGGAATACCAAAACTGATGATTCGTGTTAGGGGGATTTCAGGCCCCCAGAAGATGCGTGTTAGGGGGATTTCAGGCCCCCAAATGGCTGTGTCCCGGGCAGACGGGAACTACTATAAGAGGAGCTATCAGTTCTTCATCAGCTTCCAGTAACGAACCTCGGCTTGCTTATATATGGATGTATGTGTGTTGGGATGTACATCAGGACACATACCTAGATATATGGGTCAGACGAGTAATAATAATAAAAGATGCCAACTATGTATCCTGTTATGCCTGTTATGAACTCCCGTTATGCCTGTTATGATTCCTGTTATGCCTGTTATGTACTCCTGTTATGACCGTTGTGCAAAATGCTTTCATCAGATTTTACATTGGATTTTCGGTTTTATGATTATTATCATATTAGCTGCTCATACCCTGCTTTATCACTTGTATTCCATCCCATCAGTCTTCTGCTCCTATCTTATCGTACCATGAGTACTTCCTGCCTGATATCACTTGTTATATATCTACCTGCCTATACATGCTTATGTTCACAACACGGTTTTCAATGCATGATTATGATTCGGTTTTATCGATACACTTGTACTTATCTTAGCACGCCATCTGGTTTTTGCATTACCACTCGCCTGGGGAGTTTCATTTGACTCCCCTGGATCCTCATGTCCAGGTCATGGAGCTTGAAGCGTATGGATTCTCCCAGTTGCTGATCAGAGTGGCGCAGCGGTAGCGTGGATCGTCAGCAGACCGTCCAGATCTCTATCCTTCCAGGCCCCCTTGTGCGGCTCTAGAGTTTTCTTGTTATGACTCTGAGCCTATTTTTGTACTGTTCATACTTGTACATCTCCTTGTATTCTCGCAATTGCGCATATCAGTGATGTAATATTCATGTAATATTGGATCACCTCTGGTGATAACTTTGTAATTGTTCTCATGTGTTGGAATGTATAACGCACCATTTTCTTCCGTACTCTGATTCCTGCTTGTACTGATGCTTAGCGTATATACGTGAGGGTATTTCTGACCTGCGTATATACGTTGCAGTGACGTCCCCGTACCCTCCGGATCGGGGCATTACAGGGTCGGTCGACCGACGTGCACAAATCTGTGCACGTTTGGCAGACAGGGACGGTCGACCGTCCGGGTCGACCGGGTCTGAGAGCAGAGCTCTCTGTTTGTTTCGGTCGACCGGGGCGGTCGACCGGTAGCTGCCAACGGGCAGAATTTGACCGTTGGACGGTCGACCGGACCGGTCGACCGGCAGTGTAATTCTGGCATTTTCAGCTGCTAACGGCTATATTTTTCTGGGGTCTATAAATACCCCATTTGTGAGAGTTTTTCTCTAAGAATTTTTGTGCGAATTTTTCCCTACTCTCTGGTTATTTCACAGCAATCAAAAGAAGTTTTTGGACTTGAATTGAACAATCTATTTGGTGTTTTTGCTAGGGTTTGGAAAACCAAAGAAAAGGGTTTTTGGGAAAAGAGTTTTGATTCATCATTCTATATCTTGGTTTCAGTTTTTTCAAGGATTTTTCTTTGTGATTTTGATTTCCATTCCATTGGTTTTCTCCACACTTGAGCTAAAATCTACTATCTCTTCTATAGGATCTTTGTGTGGGAGAAAGAAATTGTTTGTGGTTGATTGTTGAACCACCAAGTTGTAAACCCTCTATTTACTTTGCTTTGTGCTTTTCCCTCTTGGGTTGAGGAGGGTGTTTGTGCAAGTGGTTTGTATCCCTCAAGTTGTGAGGTGATCCTTGCTTGGCTTAGTGCTAATCCCTCAAGTTGTGAGGTGATTGTTTTGTTGGATTGGAGCTTGCCTCTAGGAGGAGGTTGTGGTTGTAAAGAGAGGAGTTGGATACTCCTTGTGAGAGTTCTTTGTGGACTTGCTAGTGGATTAGAAATCCTTTGTGTGTCGAAGGCGGGGATGTAGAGCTGGGTGCTCGAACCTTGAAACATATCTTGTTGTTTGCGCTTGATCCATTGACTCTCTCTATCTCTCTCTTTACTTTGTGCCTTGCAACTATTTATATTGTGCATTCATATTTGCTTGGCTTGGTTGTGTGTGCATCATTTGTTGATCACACTTGAGTGTATTACATTAAGTTTTTAAATTCTGCATTTAGTTCATAGATTAGCCATATCACCTATTCACCCCCCCTCTAGGTGATTTTTCAAAAGAAAGCTAGAGAGAAGGACTAGAGAGAGAATTTAAAGAGAGGAGGATGAGTAGAGAGATAGCTAGAGGGAGAGAGAGCTAGAGAGAAAGCTAGAGAGAAAGTGAAGGAGAGAGAAGAAAGAAAGGGGAAAGGAAGGGGAGGCCGGTCAGGCGGCTGCCGGTGGCGGCCCTGGCTCCGGTGACCTAACAGAGAGAAGAGAGGGAAAGGGAGAGGGAAAGAGAGGGATTTGGAGAGAGAAGAGATGAGAGAGAGAATCGGGGGGAGAGAGAGGAAGAGATTGTTAAAGAGAGAAAAAGAGTATGAGGAAGAAGAGGGGAGAGGGCTGGTCGGCCTTCTCCAGCTAGGGGTGGCTGGCGGCGGCCCTGGCTGCCGGCGTGGCCAAAGGTGAGAGGGAGAGAGAGAAAAAAGTAGAGGGAGAAAAAGAGAGAGTAAGAAAGGAGAGAATGGAGGGGGATGTCGCCCTCCTCTGCCCACGCACGGGGGCCAGGAGGCACCCTGGCCGCGCACATCCACCGGTGATGCGCCGGAAGCACTCGCCCCCCCCCCCCCCCGGATCGCCAAATCTAGAAGGGGGAGAGAGAGAGAGAGGCAAAGTGAGAGAGAGAGAGAGAGAGTGAATTAATGAGAGAGATAGGAAGATTTGGGAGAGTGGGTGAGGAATTAGAGAGAGATTTGTGGGGGGGGAGAGAGAGAGAGAGAGAATTTAAGAGGAGAAGGAGGGGGTGGTCGTCGGGTACCAGGGGAGGAAGGAAGGAAGGAGAAGGAAAAAGAAAAGGGAAGAAGGAAAAAAGAAGAGAAGGAAAAAAGAAAAGGAAAGGAAGGAAAAAAGAGGAAGAAGATTGATGGTAGGGGAGGTGATGGATGGGAGAGGGGTTTAATGAAGGGGGTGAGATGGCGGTTGGTGTAGTCGGTGGGAAAAGAAAAAGAAAAAGAAAGAAAGAAAGAAAGAAAAGGAAAGATCCAAAATATAATACTAAAATAAGGTCGGGAATATCGACTGTTCCAGAAAAATCTCCAAAAATACCCAAAGGTACAAAACATCATCCTGAGAATAATATGAAATCAATTTTAAGAAATAAAATCTCATTTTCAAATTAAAAATTCTGAAATCAACCATCGATACTGGTCTACACCGGTTTGGCCGGATCTTGATAAACTCTGAAAAATCTCAGAAAATGTATTAGAGAAGAAAATATGATTCTAAGAAGCAATTTGAAAGAAGAATTCAGAAGTTCAATTCCAATTGTAAACTAAAAATCATGGAATCAACCAGCGATACTGGCCGATATCAATTCCGGTAGAATTTTGATAAATTCAGAAAATTCTCAGAAAAAGTATTTAGATAGAAAATATGATTTTAAAAATAATGTGAAAAGCTATTTTTAGAAATTCAACTCCGTTTGTAAATTAAAATCTGAGAATCGATCAGCTGCATTGGTCGACACCGGTTTTGAAGATTTTCAATTAAATTTAGAAAATTTTTAAAAATTATAAAAAATCTAAAATATTGAAAAAAGATATTTGAAACTGAAATCAGTCAAATCTGAATACCAAAAAAAAATCTAATCGAGCAATATCCTAAAATCGGGTCCCCGGTTCAGACTAGGGCTGACTCTAAGTCCACAAATCTGGATCCACTACAAAATGATCATATAAGTAATTCATAATACAAAATAAATATAGGAAGTAAATCAAAAAATACAATTAAAAAAAATCTGAATACTCAACTAAGTACGTATTCCGGGAGCGGGGTGTTATAGTTTGACTCATAGAATGAGTTCCATGACGCGATCTTGGGTGCTTAGCTCTAGGATAACCATCTTGAATGCTTCACAAACTTGTGAGTCACTACAGATAAGCCAAGTTCATTATGTAATCAATCTTGTTTTCTTGAAAACAGATATAGATTGAAAATGTTAGAATAAATAACTAATGAGATTATCATCATCAAAACCAGGCAAATGATCTTTAGGCCAACAATCACCATGCAAAGAATTCATCCATGGGATCTAATTCCATGTTTGCGCATGCATAACAGGAATTCCATTGCCCCGGAAGAATTTCTTTTAAGTCCCTTGTGGTGTTTGCAAACAAACCCATGCGTAGAGGATCATGAGCGAATGCTCCTCTTGGCTTCTGAGTGTTCAGACTCGGAACAACTAAGATCCATCATACTTCACCGCCAACCAAAACCAAAGACTTCATCATTATGCTCTCATATCCACATCAAGCTCTCATCTTGTTTGGAGAATTCAAAGTTTAACAATCCAAATAGTCTGCATCTTTTGCTAGGTCAAGTTCAAGTCCAAGTCCGAATCCAAGTTCTTCTAGTTGCACTGGTCCGAGTGCATCTACTGGCTGGCATCACCAGATTCTTCTAGCTACACTGATCCGAGCACATTTTTTTAACTGTACTGGTCCGAATGTGTTTACTGGTGGGGATCACCCGATTCTATTACTAGTTACACTGGTCTGAGTGTGTCTACCGACAGGCATCACCGGTCTACTACATACCGACTGCAGCTTACTGCAATCAAACATATCATCATTCCTTCTGAGTTTGAGAAATCTTTAAAATCCTAATTTTTTTCCTTTATTTAATTTTTTTAGGTTTGGAGAGTTGTTTGGCAAAGTCATGCTGGTTTCTCATGATGAGTTTGAAAGGGATGTTAAGAGTAGTGTTACGATTAGAATTCATATTGTATTAAAATAATATTAGGAATAAAGGTTTTCTTATTATTCTTGTATTCTTGTATTAGAATTATATTAGGATTTATTCTTATCAATTGTATCCATATATATATATATATATATATATATATATATATATATATATATATATATGGGCATTGCCCTCATCAATAATATGCAATTCAATTTTCTCCTTCTTCATTTATTGTAACAAAAACAATTTGGAATCCAAATTGGACCCAAAAACAAACTCTTAAACAAAATCAAAGTACTGATATGTGACTGCCTTGACTTCCAACATCATCTACCAACTAAGACAGGAAACCTCTGGCACGACATTCCTGGACATTTTCCCATTGGCATTTAGGCAGTAAGATTTTGTGAGCGACTGTGAGTCATCATCGATAGCGAAGTTAACATTGTCGAGTACTACTCTGTGGCAAGCTATGCTTTCACTGCAGGCCAGTTTAATGGCCACTGGATTCACTGAAGTCCCATGTAGATGACTATATGTGACGTCGCTTATTGCCACTGCTGATGTCTTCACAATAGGAACATGAAAAAAAAGAGGAAAAACAAAGAAGGAACAGAATTAGATTTTATTATTGCTTTGAGAAAATGCTACTTGAATTTTCAGATCTTGATATCTGCTTTATGCATGCGATAAAGTTTTGCATATGCATGTGAAGAAGCATCATTACCTTGTTCGCACAATTTCCTAGTGGACAGTAGTACTGGTCTATTTCTATTGGAGACCTAACTGAATTGAAGTTGATGTTCTCATAGCTAATGTCTCTGGCATAACCAGACCCACCCTGCACACAAACAGAATATTTCAGTCAAATTATTCACAACTAATCTGAAAAAAGAATCTGTTTACAGTAAATCAAATCGCGAAAATTCAAGTTAGATTTAGTCAATTACCTGCCACGTCTTAATCCTCACACCAACTGTAGCCTGAAAAATACTGCAGTTGGAGACGCGGACCTTTTCAACCTTAGAATTGGCTCCAAGACTTCCAATACTGTAGGAGTTCAATAGTCAGCTCGATCGTATTGAAAATAACCAAAATACAAGAAGAAGAAAATTTAAATTTGATAGAGAGAGTATCGACAGTAACCTTATACCATGGCCAGGTCCGCACGTGATCGTGCTGATATTGACATCATAGCAGCCCGGTCCTATTGCTATACAATCATCCCCTGTAATAATGATAACATATGGTTTTAAGCCTTTACATGCATGTCACATATTGGTAGAATTGAGAGAGGATGAGGATGAATTTCACAACCTACTCCAATGGAGGAGGACGAGACGTTGACGTGCTTGGACTCGGTGATGAGGATCCCATCGGTGTTTGGGCTGTCACCTGGAGCTGTTATAGTGAGTCCATATACCTGTGCCCAGTCACTCTTGTATATAGCAAGATGCTTTCCAGGGCTGTTCTTGAGATATAAGCCACTCAGTTGAAGGCCATTGCAGCCCATGAATTGCAATATCTGAGGGATCAAAAATAAAAGAAAGCATGAGTTTGTTGTTCATAATACTAAGTCATTGAACATAGGGGGAAATACTTACATAAGGTGCTCCAGAGCATTGCTGTAAAGGAAAACCAGAAATAGAGACCAAAACAAATTCGTTTAAATTAGGTCAATGATGGATGAAATACTAATGAGAAAAGGAAATGTTAGCAGTTGAATAGAAAGATGAACGCGAAGCTTGCTCACTCGTTCAGTCACGCAGGGCCACCAAACGGCACCTTGGCCATCGATCTGGCCATGGCCCTCTACTGTAAGCCCATTTATGTTTATGAATATGATCCAGGTCTGCGCTTTAATAATCCAAATCTTGTTTGGGGCAACAATATTTCCACTTACCTGCATGCATGCCTGTCTCTTTCAGAATTCGTAGGAATTTCAAAACATAGGCAATATATGCCATACACACATCACAACCAAGAGACCAACACGTGCGCGGGCACATATATGCAGTTTATGCATATGTTAATATGTATCCATGAACATAAACATGTGCTCATGTAAGATTTTGGTACCTGAACATGTATGTTGGACTTGCAGGGTCCCCGAAAGGTTATCTGGCTCAAAAGAAATTTTTTTCCCGCTCCTGATGGAATGAGGAAAGTTGGATTGTTAGGATCTGCACAAGTTGCTTCCCATGCCTTCAAGAATGCCTTCACGAAATCAAACCGAGAAATTAGTCGCTCAATCCTTTATTTCTCTTAGTCTTTCTGATTTGGGATCAAAACTGAAAGTTTAAATTAAGGATATGAACTCGGATTGCAACCCTGTCTTTGGATTCACCACTAGTTGACTTAATCAAAATGAGATCAAATCAATATTAATAGCAAAGTTTTTAATCAATCATTCATTGCTTTATTCATTGAATTGAATCTCTTTAAATAGACTTTTATAAAGAGAAGTTTCCCATCTTACTCGGTGTGGCATTAAACAATAGAAATTCAAAAGCTCATACAAGTTTAAAGTAAGACATAACCAACTAGATTCAATCAAGACTCCAAATACTAACTCAAACTGAGTCCAAATGAACTCAAACGAAAACCAGTGATAATTACGAGACATGGACTAAACAATTATCCAAAAAAAAAATCACAATTAATCATGACTTAAAACTAGAACAAAAAATAGGCCATTGTGACACGACGACAACGACTCTGATACATGCACAAAGGAGTTAATGTAATGTCCCCATCAACTCTTTCTGGGTGAAAAGAATCGACCATGTAGAGTATGGCTCTAGATGGCTCTCATTGTACTCCAATAATAATGGGGTCAATCACTGGAGATCTTCTCGAGTAATCCATATATCATCAGATTTTGAACGACCTTTTCAACGCACTAGATATCATTTATAACTACCATCTCGGATGAAGATGATTTGATCGTTCTTTATGCTATCATTTGTTCTGTTGTTAATAGAACAGTTGTAATAGATAGTGGTGACAAGTGGGGTCTCTCAAATAAAAGCTCGGGGGTTGGCTCATCATGATCCACAAGTAGATTATCAGGGTTAAAAAAGGATCTTTAAACTACTAAGTCTGAGATATTAAATATTGAATTAATTCCAAAATCTGAAGGTAATTCAATTACATAGGCAATTGGATTAATTTTTTTGAGAATTTTATAAGGGTCAACGCTACGAGCATTCAATTTGTTTCTAGTTGAAACCGTTCCAGTTGAATCCAGATTATTACATAATCACCCTCATTAAAATCAAGATGCCTTCGGTGAAAACATCGTGGGATTTATATTTGACATTACTTTCCTCAACTTTCTTACCGATTTCTTTACGCAAATCATGATATGCGATGCGAGTGCAGATTCGGATACTCTAGGATTCTGCATCATAGGGATAAGATCTATAGGTTTTTTAAGTTTGTATCATCCACAACCTCAAATGAATTCATTTATGTTGATCTATTTACTGAAGTATAATATACAAAGTCTGCAATTGGTAAATCAGATCCCAATTCCTCAAATTTTCCAACCAAGCGTCATAAAAAATTTCCTAGACTCCTATTAACTACCTCTGTTTGGTCGTCAGTTTGTGGATGAAAAGGAGTAGAAAATTTGAGGTTAATCCCCATTTTATGCCATAGGGTCTTCTAAAAATAATTCATGAATTTTATGTCCCAATCTGACACAATAATTTTGGAAAAATCATGCAATTTAACAACCCTAATAAAGTAAATCTGAGTAATCTTGGAGCCTTCAGATGCTTTGCTGCATGGTGAGAAATGAGCCATCTTCGAAAAATGTCCACAACAACAAATATAGAATCGTGTTTTCTGACAGTTTTAGGACGTCTAAGCACGAAATCCATACCCACGTCCTGCCAAGGACGATCTGGTACAGGTAGAGGCATATGTATAGGCCTGTATTTGCTTGTGTTACCTAGTCAATTGACATGTGTGATATTGCTCTATTAGCCTTGCCATCTCTTAAGACTTGGCGAATAAAATAAAGTCTCCACAGCCTCATGGTCTTATCTCAGCCAAAATGGCTAGCAAGACCTCCAGTACGCACTTTCAAACAAGAAAAATCTCTCAAGGAAGCATGGGGAATGCATAACTTACGAAATTGAAATAAATAGTCATCCTGAAGTAGGAAGCCATCTATCTCAGAAGTCACCTCTTCTTTTAACACAACAACAATTTTTGCAAAGTCGGAATACGACTCATACTCTTCTTTGATTCTCTCAAGGCCCACTACTTCAATACTCATTTGTTTAAGAAGGCAAGCTCGACGACTGAGTTTATCAGTTACCTTATTCTCACCTCCAGACATATGTTTAAGGGTATAAGTGTAATTTTGTAAAAATTCAACCCATCAGCCATGCCTAGCACTGAGCTTCTTTTGAGAATTAAGGTATCAAATGGCTCGTGATCCGAATAAAAGACAAATTCTTGCGGCAAAAGATAATATCGTCAATGGCGCAAAGATTGCACAACCAAATAGAATTCTGTCATAAAAAGTAGAGTAATAAGTCTAGCACCGCTAAGTTTTTCGCTAAAGAAGGCGATGGGGTGCTTTTCTTAACTTAATACTCCGCTTATGCCAATGCCCGAGGCATCACACATGACCTTGAACACCTTGGAGAAATCAAAAAGTCTCATGATAAGTACTTTGGTTATCCTTTACTTAACTTCTTTAAACGCCTTGGCAGCGACTACAGGCTAGTGAAATTCCTCTTTCTTCATGCAATCTGTAATTAGAGTCATGATAGTGTTGAACCCCTTTATGAATTATCTATAGAAGGTTGCATGTCTAAGAAAACTTCTTAAATCTTGAATATTTCGAGGCTCGGGCTATTCTACAATCGCTTGAATTTTCTAGGATCTCCAGAAACCCCCTGAGAAGGCACAACAAATCCTAAGAATTTAACTCGATCAGTCGAGAAGATATACTTCTTTGAGTTTGCATATAATTTATCCTTTCTTAAGGGTCAAAATACCTGATTCATCACACGCATGAAAGTATTGGGAGCATTTATCAAGCCAAAAGGCATAACCATCTACTCATATAGACTATCTTTAGTCTTAAAAGCAGTCTTCTACTCATCCTCTGGACGAATCTGAATTTGATGGTAACCACTCTTCAAATCAATCTTCGAGAAGATGGTTCCTCCAGACATCATGTCCAACATGTCATCCTGTATGAAAATGGGGAACTAATATTTAACGGTAATCATGTTGATGGCGCAACTATCAATGCACATTCTCCAAGAACTATCTTTCTTTGGGTTAATAATATCGACACAACGCACAAACTCATACTTTCTTTAATGTACCCCTTACTCAGCAGTTCATCAACATGCCTCTTGAGTTCGACATGCTCGGCCGGATTCATTCTATAGTGAGGCAAGGTGGGAAGAGTAGCTCTCTGTACAAAATCTATAGCATGTTGGATATCACACGTCAGAGGTAGGTTGATTTTCTCTAGAAAAACATTAGCAAAGCAAATTCCTTTAATATTGAAACTGTTGTGGGAGGAATTTGCTCTTAGAAGTCATCAATAATTTCCCTAACAATAAGGACAACAATCATTGACCCTTCAGCAATTTTCGTGTCAAGAGCCTTCGCACTGATCAGACTTAGGGCTTTCTTGTTGCTTGATGCATCAGTCCATTTAGTTTCCGGTAGAGGAGTAGGCCATATAGGAGCTAGCTTAACCTGCTTCCCTTTATGGACAAACAAACAAGAGTTTGAACACCCTAAGACTGTAACATCGAGGTCATGCAGCCATAGTTTGCCTAAAATAATATGGCCCACATCCATTGTAACTACATCACACCAAATCATGAATATGTGGCAAACTGAATCGGAATAATATACCATTCTTTCACATCAATGGATGCAAAGTTCACCAAAGACATTTTATATTGTTAAGGGTGGGAAACAGTATTGGGTCTGTTTGTTTCCCCGCAAAAGGCCGCAAAATCGTAAGTCGTAAATCTCTTTTTCATTTTTCGCTGTTTGTTTCGCTGCAAAACAACTTGCAAAATACAGCTCTCATTTCTCACTTGCAGTTGTTACAGTTAAATTTGTGGTCATGTAAATCTCACTTTTACACTCACATTTTTCCACTTGCAATTGCTACAGTTAATTTTGTGGCCATGTAAATTCCACGTGTAGTACACTTGAAGTCTCAAAACAGTTACTTGATAATCAATATATAATTTAATATTATTAAATATTTAATATTTTTAATATTTTTAATAGTGTTTAATTTCTTATCTAATTATTTTATATTTGTATTTTTATTTTTTTATTATTTTTAATATTTAATATTTAATATTTAATTATTTTAATTTAATATTTTTATTTAATATTGTTATTTAATACTTTATTATTTTATTAATATTTATACCAATTTTCTTAATATTTTATTTAGATTTAATATTTTATTAATATAACAATAATATGCTTTAATATAAAATTATTATATATTTAATTTATTTATTTCTTAATATAAATAATTACTTTATTAAAATTATAATATACTTAAAATTATATTAATATTTTATTATGTTAATATTGTAATAATTCATTATAATAATATCATAATAATATTTTATTATTAAATTTATAATTATATTTTATTGTAATAATTCATTATAATAATATCATAATAATATTTTATTATTAAATTTATAATTATATTTTACTTTGTTTATTTTATATTTTTATAATATTACAATATTATTATAATAAAATTTAATATTATAATAATCTTAAGTATTTTATAATATTGTAATATTATAACTATATTTTATTATTTTTCTTAAGATTTTTTTAATATTTATGTTTTATTAGTATCCTTAAATTTTATTAATGTTCTTTATATTTTCTTAAAATTTTATAATTATTTATTTAGTTAATATTTTAGTCATATTTTACTAATTTTACTAATATTTTATTAATATTATTGTTATAATTAAAATATTAAAATTATTAATATTTTATCTCAAATTTATTAGTACAATTTAATTTTCAATAGTATATTTAATTTAATAGTATTTATAATATTTAAATCACTGCTACAGTTAATTTTGTGGCTAACTTTTTCACTTACACTTTTAAGTTACCAACCAAACACCGTAAAACACATATACTTTCTCATTCACACTTTCACTTTACCAACCAAACACCGTAAAACACAATATACTTTTTCATTTACAATTTCACTTTACCAACCAAACACTGTAAAACACAATATATTTTCTCTGTTACAGTTCACTTTTTCCATTCTCATTTTGCGACTTACGATTTGCAACGTTTTGCGGTGAAACAAACAGGCCCTAGTCCAAGTCTAGTCATCATGCCTGAAGCGACGATGTTGACGCGACTCTCACTATCAATTATAACTCGATAATTCTTATCATCAATTTTAATGAGAGTTTGAAAAATTAAAGATCTACACCAGTCGTCACTCTCCTTGGGTTGAATTAAGACACGCCTCACAACACTAAGATGGTGGTAATTCTATCAACATCATCAATTACAGGTGTGTGCTTACTCTGAAGACATCCTAAGGTGGTATTAGCAGCAAATTCATCTTCCCAGACATCTCCTTCAGGGTCATGAATAACCTCCTCCAAATCATCCTGGCTATTATCACTTGAAACATCAAGTCTGCTGAATGGATCTAGATGATTCACTGACAATTCCTTTTCCTTTATCATCTCGCCTTGAAATGGAGCCATTAAATCTGAAATGGAACTAAGACTGGGACTGATTGGATTGGGATTTAAAAGCAATGGTCATGTTGACTTTATCCTTATAATCTATGAGTCTAGCGAACAAAGAAACTCGGGGATTTAAATTCTGGACAAGCTAAACTTGTTCTAGTGTAGAGACCTCTCTTGCAAATAGCTCACGCCTAAGATCTTTCCTAACTCCTGAATGAAATCTAGACAAAACTATGGCATTAGATTCATTCTCACCACATCTCACTAAAAATTGATCAAACTTTTTGATGTTGACACTGGTCCATTGCCTTGAGTCAAACACTGTCATTGGTCAAGTAGGCGATGTTTGTATGACACAGGCAAATACTTCTCTTGGAGCTTCATTTTCATCTCATCCCAAGTCTGAATGGGCTCTTCATTTCTGAGTTTCATCCGCTTCTTAACATTAGTTGAATATTTTCTAGCCTGACTAATCAATTTCATTTTAGCAAATCAAATTCTTCTCTCATTGGACATATTATGCCAATTAAAATAATGGTCCATGTCAATGGTCCATTCGAGAAAAACTTGGGGATCCAATTGGCCATCAAAGGTGGGTGCCTCTAGCGTGCTTCAAGTTTGTTTCATCATTGTCGGGTTGAACTGCATGTCTAGGCGTGTTATTTTCATGCCGAGATTCATTGTCACTAGCATCATCGGTAGTCCTATGTTCTATTCATTCTACACGCCAGCTAGTGGTCTTCAACTCTTGATCTATCTTGTCAAATCAAGCAATTAAGTCTTTGAGCACCTTTTGTATTGCAGCAACATTGGGATACATCTCAGGAATTGAGTCTTGATGGTGGTATTGGGTTTCACTATAGGTGGGCATGCAAAAAGATCTTTCTAAATGACAAATTAAATGTAGATTAATAAGAATGAAAAAATAAACATATCACTTAACAATGATCAAATTTGAAATGCACGTGAAATTAAGAAACCATCAAGTAGTTCAAGTCACTAACACCCACTAGATTATCTCACAACTTGATGAAAATTTAAGCAGTAAGGATTTCATTTAACGGTGATCAAATAATAGAAATGATGCACATAATGCGGGTCATTCTAAAATATTTTCAAGATAAATTAATCTCCTGCCTAGAATCAGAAATAGTTCTAATTAAATATCCAGATATAGCAAATAAATGTCAGCAGATTCACATGCTCGCAAGTTTTAGTAAAACTACAATAATACTGATAACACAAAAGATAGACCGATCTGAGTGCAAACAAATTTCTAATACTACTGGAAAAGAATTAGAACTGATATGATTAGGAATATCTCAAAAACGGCTCAAAACATGTTCGAAACAGCTTAAATACGGTTGTTGGTCTGATTCTGGGCTGGCCCAGCAATTTGACTCGTACTGAGTCGAGCTAGTTGCCCAACTCGACTCTAACTCGAACGGGCTCAGTCTGCATCAAACATGGTCTGACTCGGTTGGACCAGTCGGGTTCAAATGAACCGGGCTTGGCTGACAAAAAAGGAACGGGTCGGGTTTAGGTTGGGTTAAAGGGATCTAACCCAAATTGACTCACAACTTAAGTTGCGGGTTGCAACTCGTTCACGGTTATCAGGTTTACTGAAGTATGTTGTAAGTTTCATCGACATACCGATAAGATCTCTGCTCTCTCGATTTGATCAGCAGCTAGGGTTTGGATCTACGGCGGGATTTGCATCAGCGTCAACTGTAGCTCTTCGGTAATGACTCCAACAAGTTTGGGGACGATGAGGAGGAGAGGAGGTTGCAGTGTTAATAGCAAGGACTCGGTAGCGGCAGTGACGAAAGAGATGACGAAGAAGTGGCATCGATGTTGGGGATGGTTGTACGGGCTCGACATTGGTGGCAGAACTCGTCGACGTCAGATCTGGGGTCGGATCTGGGTTGTCATCGACTACTGGTTAAGGGATTTGAGGACAATGGTGATGTTGCAAGTGGGCGATGAGGTCGACGATGATGGGTACTGCGGGCGGTGGCTGGGGGCTAGGGCCTCGTCGAGGACGAAGCTCTTGGTGGTGAAGAAAATGAATAGAGCCCCCGTGAATTTCGGAGGATTTTTTTTTTACACTTTTTTTTTTTTTTTTCCCTTTCTTTTTTTTAATTTTTTTTTGAAACTAGAGAAGAAAAAGAAAGAGAGATGAACTTAGGATTTTGTCGAGGAGAAGGCTAGTTTTTTTTTTTTTTTTGTTTAAGCTAAAGAGAAGAGAAAAAAAATTAGGAAAATTTGTAAAACTATGGTTTGGAAATTTTATGGAAGGGAAAGGAAGATTTAAGAATTTAACTCTGATATCAATTTGATGTGAGATCAAAACTCAAAATTTAAAATGAAGATATGAACTCGGATCACAATCCGGTTCTTGAATTCACAACCAATTGGCTTAATCAAAATGAAATCAAATCAATACGAATAGCAAAAATTTTAATCAATCATTCATTACATTATTCATTATATTGAGTCTCTTTAAATAGACTCCTATAAATAGAAGTTTTGCATCATACTCGATGTAGGAGTAAAGAATAGAAACAAAAAAAATTCATACAAGTTTAAAGTAAGACATAACAAACTAGACTCTATCATGACTCCAAATACCGACTCAAACGGAGTCCAAATGGACTCAAACGAAAACTAGCGATAACTACGACACATGGACTAAACAATCGTTCAAAAAAATAAGGAAAATCACAACTAATAATGACTCAAAATTAGAATCATAGATAGGCCGTTGTGACACAGTGACGACAGCACTGATACATGTGAAAAGGAGTCGGTGTGATGTCTCAATTACTTTCAACTTAACTATGTGTGAATACCAAACCGAAGGTCAGGCACATGCTCTAAGAGATTGAGTATCCATGAGATCAACAAAAAAAAAATTAGAAAAATGGAGGGGATAAAATTTTGTGTTAAAGAAAGTTACATCCATTGTCAAAGCTTTGGTTATGATCTTACCTGTTTATCATCTCGCAAACCATTTCCAGCAGCGCCATAGTCGACAACGTTGTAGATAGGAGTGCGGGCAGCGACCAAACTAACCAGTGCTGCAAGCCATAACCCAACAACCACAGATGCAGACTCCTACATGATATTTTCAAAAAAAAAAAAATTGAATAAAAAAACTCAAGTAGTTTATATAAAAACTGCAAAAGAAGAAGAAACAGAAAGAGCACAAAACAGATGCAATGTAGAGGAGAAATCACCATGTTATCAAATGAGAAGTTTGAGAAAAGGGATGGGAATTTACTGCATGCAGTCTCTAAAATCAGGGTTTTATATAGGGAGAGAGTTTAAATATACATGATTTAATTCCTCAGAAAATATAGTGGCCAAGTTTCATGTACTATTTAAAGTATAAAAGGATGCATATATTAGTATATCACGGGTTCCCTAAAAAAAAATTTGTATATTACAGGTTGATTTGTTTACATAAGTTCTTCAGAGTGCATATTCTGTGAGAGAGAAACTTGTGCTAGGTTCACCCAACATATTTTCGTAGAAAACCCATAAAAATTCAGTCAATTAATCCTTTAATACTGTCAAAATTTAAAGATTCAGTGTGTTATTGTGCATATCAAAGAAATGTTTACTTGCCATCAATGGCCCTTATCATTATTATTATTTTTTCTTTTCATATAAAGGAGATCTAGTCCATAAAAAGATTTTGATCAATATGATCATATGATATGTTAAATGCTTTCATTTTACTCTAAATCTTTCCCAGAAATGGTGTTGCTGCAGAATTACATGGTTGTTGGTGGTATGATTGGAGATAATATGATTACTTGTAATTGTTTCTAAGATGGATATTTTTAATGGCTGATTATGGATCTCATAAGTGATGAAGCTGTTGAGTCCTTTGAGTGTTAAATTAGTCATATGAAATAAATATTATTGTTGTACTTTTCATCTGTGAGAAATATTTTACCTTTGCACTTACAATCCACACACTTTTTTGCATAAGAGCAATACATATGGGACCTATTACAGAAAAATATCATCTCACTGTAAGATCTTTTGGTGAGGAGCTTTCCATATGATAGGGGTGGTAACTATGACCTAACTCGATTAGTTGACCTAAATCCAATCCACAATTTGCAGGTTCGGGTCATAACCACCCTCTTCAATATGTCTGTCATCCGCTGCAAAAGTGAGTTGTTTGGTATCAAGATCACGAGACGGACTGACGACGAGTTATCATCTCGTCATCGCTTTCGGTCGGAGGAGTGGGTGTTGGTGGTCGGGCTCTCGCAGTATGCTTGGGATAGAGAAACGCTTGGCAGGATCGTCGGACCGGCGACGAGGCGGCTGTTGTGGTGCCTGCGCACCCTGGCGCCTCTTCCTCTTGGGGGGAAGGGGCGGCAGACTTCTCAGTGGTATCTACACCCAGTGGGCCAAGATTTAGAAAAGAGGTTCTCGCATAATCTATGAAAGATCTTCCGACCTTGGTACATTATCGGTCGAATCCTCAAGAAAGGTGCTAACCTCTAGTTTAATGATCCTATCTTGGTGAATTGAGAAATAAAGAGAAGGATGTTTGTTGTTTTATAGATATTTCTAACAATTTGAAAAAGAACAAACATCTAGCTTTGAATCCACTAGATTAGTAGATCTCTCCAACAACCACCATTATAATTATCAATTTATTTTTTTTAAGCATAAGTTATACATGATTATGTAATAGCCTATGAATTTAGATTAAATTCACAACAACTATATAAAAATGTAAATTAAAATTAACTAGATCTAAACATGATGACCCTAAATTTTCAATCGTAAATGTAGATTACTATTTTAACAATATATAATCTATCAAAGTCTTGAATATCTAAAAATTATCTTATTTTAAACCTAAAATTATCTTATGTTTATTTTCATTGAAGCACAAAATATAGGGATATAGATGAGTTAACAAGTTACTTAATCTAGTTTCATCTAACCTAGATACTTTCTAAGATTTTGCTACTCATAATTAGACCAAGACCAACATAGGAAATGAATTTATGAAAGAAGAACAAAAATTGATCAACTAAATAAAGACTTTTATTAACTGAAAAAACTTACAAATATGAACTTGCAGAACAACAAAAAAACTCCAAAAACTTCTACAATTTTTAAAGAAATTTGGTGAGTGAGAGCAAGAGAAAGCATATTTCATGTTATATTTTCATAGTTATTATTTTTTAAAACTCTGCTATTAAACGGTTTTAATGTCTAGTGGTATGCAAGTTTAATTAATGAAGAATAAAGAGAAATGGATCAAATTATCCTAATTAATCTCGATTAATAAGTGATAAGATTATCTATCTAAAGCTATCAACGAAGATTTACTTGAAATCTAAAGGTTAAGAAGAAATCTTATGTGAAGAAACGGAGGAAACATAATGAGACGATCCACGCCACACAAGATCTGGCCCAACGGCCAGATCCTGCCTACGGAAACGCGGCCAAAGCCGCACTTTTGCGGCTCTGTTAAGGCCATTGGGCCAGTATCTTATCTCTTATCTTCAACCATGGTCTATTAATTAGTCTACAATTCTGCATTATTATGTCGCATTCTCTCACCGCTTTATGAATAAATTGTCGATCTAAACCGTGTTTTGGTCTTTATTGCAGGTAGATCCAAAGTCCAAGGGCAAAGATGGAATAAGAGCTTAATTAGACCCAATTAAGGGTAATTAATCCCGCATTACTTGGAGGCCAAGCAAAGGATTCTCTAGAAGATGCATTGAACCTAGACTCCTGCGCTTGTCAGACGAATATTCGGGTTCCAATACCAGAAACGGGATATACCCTGACAAATCTCGCAACCAGAGGAACAAACTGACGAAATACAAGGACCTGTCTCCCTGCTATTGCCGCGGACACGCGGCAATAGCCGCGTTTCCGCGGCAAAGGAGTGGAGCCACGCGTCGATTTTCGACGCGTGGCCCCGTCTCGTCTTCTGGAAGGATTTTTGGCCTATAAATAGACCTGCAGAGGCCCAAACCGAGGGCAGTCTTCGTTTTTAGGAGTAGGTGCAGATTTTAGGAGTAGTGTAGGTGAGTGTTCTTTATTTCTTGTATTTTCTTTTCTTTTAGATCATTATAGTAGGGTTGAGTGATTCATAGAGAGAGAGATAGTGAGGGATTGATGTAATAGATAGTGACAGTCTATGTAAAGGTACCTCCTTTCTCTTCCATTGTAATCTCCTTCACCTTCTACATGATTTCTTGCTAACTTTTCTTTTCCTCATGGCAATCTAACTACTAACCACTAACCATCTAACCACTTACTTGATAATTCACATGAATCGGGTAGCCTCTATTAAGGCCTTGTTCTTGCAAGAGCCATTGATGGCCAATGATGATGGGTTCTAACATCTAACTTGCTAACTTGCTAACTAAGCTAACTCTCTTTTATTTTCATGCTTTCTTTTTAGTAGTGTAATGAGTGATGCTTGTGTTAGCTTGATCTTGATGCATGTTTGAATGTGATGAACCATCCATGTGCCATGCTTTGTATCGTCTCTTGAAGCCAAGGATTAATGATGGCCGAGGATCAAAATGTGAGGCAACTATCATGAAGAGGTTAGCATGGTTAGTGGAGCATTTAGTAGTTAGTAGCCATGAGTTTTCTTTTCTCTTATTTTAGAAATCATTTTCCAAATTCTTTTCTCATTTTTCTATCGATGTTTTCACCGCCTTCTTAGTTCATCCTTGTTCCATTCTATTTTCTATTTTGTTTTCCAAACCACGCTTCACTCTTGTTTTCTTCGCCGTTTTCATGATTCTCCTCACCTACCGCATTCTAGATTTCATTTTTTTCTTTTTCATTCTTTTAACAAAGAAGAATTGTTAACATACAACGTGAATAGAAACTGTTAATGCTTCTATCGCCTCCCTTCCCTGTGGATACGACCCGTTGAGCCAATGCTATAACGGAAGTATCGAGGGTACATTAGCACACATTCGAGCTTTTACATCGATTTTACATAATACACACTTTTTTGAGTGCTAGTTCCGCCCCGATCAAAATTTCTGGCGCCGTTGCCGGGGAAGGGAATGGTTTTGATTTCACGTTTTTGTTAACATTGTCTTCTCTGTTTTGGTGTGCAGGGCAATATTTACAGGTGCTTAACATTGCAGAATAAACCCTAGCTTTGCATCTCCCTACTCTAGAAAGCAGGGCTCCAGATTCTGAAACAAAGCCGCGCAACCGCGACATTTGACGCGCAAACGCGGCAGTTTTGTGAAAATTGTATATCGTGTTGTTCTGGGATGTGTCAATTGTAATAGCTAGTGGATTTGTACTGCTATCTTTCTTGCTTTGATTGCCTACACACCATAATAAAATAAAGAACTAAAATACGGAATTTGGACGCTTTTAAAACGGTTTAGACATTTGCATTTAGGCACTTGTCAATTCAATTCCAATATTCTGTATTTTGTTCTGATTGTTGTGATTTGGATGGAGATGTACATATGGCATTGCATATAGCATAGGACAAACACGTGGGTGATTTATCGCTTTGTGTTACATTCTTGTCTATATTGCACACTTGCACGAATTGAACTTAAGGGCAAACTCCAAACAAGATAAGGTGGGGATTTCATCACCCTTCCTTAGCCCAAAAATCATCTCCCCACTCACACAACCCAAGCCCTAATAAAATTTGAATAGACGTTGGCCCCTAGGGACATCTAGGTCTAGGTCAACCCTACTATAGGCTTGGTTTTGATTCTTTCTTTTCTTTTTGTTTATTGTTTGATTTTTCCTTTTTGTTTGTGATTGTTTGTGAAATGGCATTCAATAATAACAATTCTTTCAATCCGAATATGAATCCATATTTCACACCAACCCCATTTGATTCGGATAATTTCAACCCGGCGTTTTACAATATGCACCAACCAAATACACCGGGTTGGCCTTATCTGAACCAATACAACCCATACCCATATTCTTATGACTATAATTTCCAAAATAATTTCAACTCGTCACAGAGTCAATGGGGATTCACGTCCCCCGAGTCAAATTTTCAACCTCCTTGTCCACCATATTTACCTTATCCACAATATTCATTTCCCGATTTCTCTTCCTATACTCCTTTTTCTGGACCTCCCATTGAAGAAAAATCTGAGTTCCAAAAGAGGGTAGAAGCCAATATACAAGAGAATGAGCAACAATTTCAAGAAATATTGGCTTCTTTAAAACATATTCAAGAGTCTTACTCAGTTCCATCTCCTCATAATGAACAACCATCTGTCCTGAAAACGAGTAAAGAATTCTTGTGTGAGTCCAAGTTTCAATCTCAACACATTTTTGACTCACATTCTTCACAAAATTTCCAAAACCAAGATTCTTATACTCCCATTCTAGAGCAACCACTTGGAGATACATCAAGTCTAGAAAAGAGTATAGAAATCTTGCAGGAGTCTCTGTTACAATATCAAAAATCACATGCTGAGTCTGTCAATAGGGTGGAAGAACAATTGAGTCAATTGGTTAACATTTATAGGAATGAGGAAACTCTATCTTATCAACTTTTGACCAATTCAGCTATGCCAAACTCTATTGATATGACTCAAGACTCTTGTCATTTTGGAAATAAAGATTCAATTTCAGTACACCCACCTGAACTTGTCCAAACTTCAAATCCTATTGACATTTTGGCAAGTTATCCTTTTCCTGAAATTGAACTTGAGCATGGATATGATCATGAACCTCAAATTAGTGATTCAATTCTACTTCCTGATTCAATTATGACTCCAGTATCTTCACCTGATTGTAATCCTTTTCCCGAGTCAGTATTGGATCCTGTACCAATCCATTGTGAAATTGAATCACCAATATCTTATGATGATCATATTGAACTTGACCAATTTCATACTTTTGAAAGTCCCATTGATAAATTGGCAAGTTCTCATTTTTGTGGAATTGAACTCAATGAGGAATGTGACTTTGACCCTCAAATTTGTGATTCAGTTCAAATTCTTAAATCATTATTGACTCCTGTTATATTACCCAATTTGAGTAACATTCTAGAGTCAGTTTTGATTCCCATCCCTGTCATTCCTGAACTTGAATCACCAACCTTAGAAAGTCACATTCCATCATGGGAAATGATTGTGGACTTGAGTTTCAACTTCTTGATTTGGACCCACTTTCTTAACTTATCTCGACTACTGAACCTTTACTTTATTTAAGTCTTTTTTCTGAGTCGATGTTAGTTCATGTGCTTCTTGAGTCCAAATCAATCATTCTATTCTGGGACAAGGTTGTTGATAAATTTGACTCCGAAATTATTTTGAAAATTTGGAAATTAGATGGGGTGAAACTGTTAATAAAAATCATGCATGCATACATCTTTTTAGTGGGTTGTATCATGGAAGTCTCTAGTGGGTTCCTCCGGACTCCACGCAAGAATAATTGGGCCACCTTTCGTGGACCAATCCGACCGCCACCGGAACCACCACCTTGAGGTGATTTTTCCTTCCCTCTCTATTTGTTTCATGCATACATATATCACGATGCATTGAGGACAATGCATGAGATAAGTGTGGGGGAGGGTTTACTAACATAGAGTTTTTAGATTTTCTTTCTTTTACACTTCTTTTAGGATACTTTTAGAAATCTTCCCTTTTGTATAGGAATTTTCTCTTTCTTTAAAAACTTTTTGAAATAAGAGACAAAGTTTTAATCTATTTTTAAGAAAATTAAGATGATCTTAGAAATTGAGGAAGCCTTAATTATGACATCTTAAACCTAGTTGAAATAATGGATCTTGTTTAAAATTATAGGCTAAGTAAGATAAATTGGGGAGATAATTTTATCTTGAATATTTTGCCTTAGATAGTATGCATTTCACACTTACACAATTTCTGGGATGGAAACAAAGACCTAAAATGCCATAAAGCAAATAAAAAGAAAAAAATATGTGTGTGAATAAAACATCACTTATTAAGCTGGATAATTATGCCTCAAGAAGCATGATTATTCATGCCTAACGGTGGTCAAAAGAATCAAATAATCCCCCTGAGTTTTGTGGCCTTGTTTACTTGAGTCCTTAAACCCGAGGGATGTTTTCTCATCTGGTGCCCTAGGACCATCTGGTTTGGGAGTCATCGGTTATAGGCTCGCTACATGGGTGAACTAGAAAGCCTAAGAAAACTAAGGGAAAAAAAAGAAATATATATATATAAATAAATGGCTTGATGGTTAGAGTTGAAATCCCAAAAATCTTCACTATCACAAAGTGCATATTATCTAGGTTTTTTATGAGAGAAAAAATATTCAATCCAATTTTGAATTCTTACCTTAATTGAAGACAAGATCTTGCATAGAGACTAAGTTTAAGGAAGATTGATTTGTGATGGACTTATGACCTTAGATCACTTATATTTTTGCAAAAATAGTTCGAAAACATGTCTCTCTTTCAAAATGTGTTTTCAAAATACTAATATTTATTTTCTTTCTTTATGGATTTTGTGGGTGCAATCCGCTGAAAACCCTCAGGAGACAACACTCCTCCTCTAGGGTAACCTAGAGGTTTAACGGCTTGTTGCACACGCTCAGTGCAATCGCGTCACCTGCGAAAGTGGTGTAATAACTCTTGTAGTATAGTTTTTCTTTTCTTGTTTTGCTCGGGACGAGCAAAAGAATAAGTGGGGGGGTGTGATTAGTTTACAATTCTGCATTATTATGTCGCATTCTCTCACCGCTTTATGAATAAATTGTCGATCTAAACCGTGTTTTGGTCTTTATTGCAGGTAGATCCAAAGTCCAAGGGCAAAGATGGAATAAGAGCTTAATTAGACCCAATTAAGGGTAATTAATCCCGCATTACTTGGAGGCCAAGCAAAGGATTCTCTAGAAGATGCATTGAACCTAGACTCCTGCGCTTGTCAGACGAATATTTGGGTGCAAATACCAGAAACGGGATATACCCTGACAATTCTCGCAGCCAGAGGAACAAACTGACGAAATACAGGGACCTGTCTCCCTGCTATTGCCGCGGAAACGCGGCATAGCCGCGTTTCCACGGCAAAGGAGTGGAGCCACGCGTCGATTTTCGACGTGTGGCCCCGTCTCGTCTTCTGGAAGGATCTTTGGCCTATAAATAGACCTACAGAGGCCCAAACCGAGGGCAGTCTTCGTTTTTAGGAGTAGGTGCAGATTTTAGGAGTAGTGTAGGTGAGTGTTCTTCATTTCTTGTATTTTATTTTCTTTTTAGATCATTGTAGTAGGGTTGAGTGATTCATAGAGAGAGAGATAGTGAGGGATTGATGTAATAGATAGTGACAGTCTATGTAAAGGTGCCTCCTTTCTCTTCCATTGTAATCTCCTTCACCTTCTACATGATTTCGCTAACTTTTCTTTTCCTCATGGCAATCTAACTACTAACCACTAACCATCTAACCACTTACTTGATAATCCACATGAATCGGGTAGCCTCTATTAAGGCCTTGTTCTTGCAAGAGCCATTGATGGCCAATGATGATGAGTTCTAACATCTAACTTGCTAACTTGCTAACTAAACTAACTCTCTTTTATTTTCATTCTTTCTTTTTAGTAGTGTAATGAGTGATGCTTGTGTTAGCTTGATCTTGATGCATGTTTGAATGTGATGAACCATCCATGTGCCATGCTTTGTATCGTCTCTTGAAGCCAAGGATTAATGATGGCCGAGGATCAAAATGTGAGGCAACTATCATGAAGAGGTTAGCATGGTTAGTGGAGCATTTAGTAGTTAGTAGTCATGAGTTTTCTTTTCTCTTATTTTAGAAATCATTTTCCAAATTCTTTTCTCATTTTTCTATCGATGTTTTCACCGCCTTCTTAGTTCATCCTTGTTCCATTCTATTTTCTATTTTGTTTTCCAAACCACGCTTCACTCTTGTTTTCTTCGCCGTTTTCATGACTCTCCTCACCTACCACATTCTAGATTTCATTTTCTTTTCTTTTTCATTCTTTTAACAAAGAAGAATTGTTAACATACAACGTGAATAGAAACTGTTAATGCTTCTATCGCCTCCCTTCCCTGTGGATACGACCCGTTGAGCCAATGCTATAACGGAAGTATCGAGGGTACATTAGCACACATTCGAGCTTTTACATCGATTTTACATAATACACACTTTTTTGAGTGCTAGTTCCGCCCCGATCATCTATCTTTTAATCTCCTCCTATAAATACTCTACCACACAGCGCAGAGAAACGTACAGAAGAGATTTAGGATTTATGCTTTACTCTTAAACTAAGGATTATTGTTAGATAGTTATTGAGAAGTTGTAATCTCCATTGTTCTTTCTTTTAGCTTAGTTCGGAAATGTGAAAGAGAGGAAATGAGAGTTGTAATTGTAACTGAAGTATATCAAGGAAATTCATCTCTTGCAAATTCATCGTCTCGATCTTGTTGGTATATTAATGTTAGCTTTTAATTATTACTCTCTTTATTTAAATTCCACCATGAGTAGCTAAATTAATCTTTCTGGGCTCACTAATCTGCCATCTCTATTTTTTTTCTTAATTGGTTTTAATGAAAATAACCCAATTGAATCATATGAATGCCTAGCTCAAGCCTTACATTTTGCAGGTGTTCTTGAAGGCACATAAGGATGAGAGAAATGTTTTTTAAACTTATATTTCGAAGTTGATTTTTAAACTAGTTTTTATTCCATACATGCTAACTTAGCTTGATGGTTTAACATTCAACTTAAGAACCTCTTTTTCAAAACGAAGTTAAATTTTCAAAATCTATCTTATCTGCTTTACTTGGATGCTTTTAATCTACAAGACTGAACCTTTGCCTATGATCACACTGAGACACTTACCTTCAAGAGAAAAATATAGAGTCTAGTAAAAGACTAGTGAGTCCGGATTTCTTCTCTTTATAAAAACAAATTCACTTCACTTCACTCAAGTTTTCATTCCTCTTTTCTAAAAAGACATTCTTTATTGTTCCCTTTAAACCAACTCCAAACCAGCCATATTCTTTTCTTTTTTCCTTTCTTCTTAAAAAAAAAAGAAAATCTAAACTTGTTTTTTCAACCAAAATATCGAAACGCTTGCAACACATCTCTCCTCGTGGAAATGACCAGTTAGCCCTAGGCACAACGGTATCTTAAATCCAATCACCACACACGATCTCTGGTTTCATTTCTTCACTCTATTTGGTGTTTTGGAATTGCTCGATTTAATCCCGATCAAATTTTTAGCGTCATTGCTGGAGAAGGAACAGTATTTTTTTGAGATTTAATAAGTTTTGTGTTTTGTCTCAGGGTTTAGAAAATCATTTGGAGAAACTGATTACTACAGAATACTATTTCCTGTTTTGTCCCTCTGTTCAAGAAAGTGGAGCACATAACCTCCAAAGATTGTCACATTTTCTCTGCATTTGCTACAGAAACGCGACAATGTAACAGACTACTAAAAAATTCTTTTTTGCGGGTCATACTACATTGCAAAATACAGTTTCTGCAATTATAGTTTTATTATTTGATTGATTATGAACACTATTTTAATCTCAACAGTAACTGGTTGCATGAATTGTTAAAAAAAATTTAGACTTACATTTCTAGGCATTTATCTAATTACGTCTCATTTCAACTACTGTTGAAGAGCGCTGGAGAAAACGTATTTTTGCATTGCATCTAGTTTAGAAAACATTCTTGGTTGATTTACTTGCTTTTGAGTGTTACTTCCGCTATATTCTTGCACACTTGCATAAAATAATCATAAGGACAAAACCAAATACAAGATAAGGTGGGGAGTCATTATCTTTCCCTGGCCCACAAATTATCTCCAACGCGCTCACAACCTAAGCCTAAGTTAAAATCTGAATGACGTTGGCCCTAGGAACATCTCGGACTCATTAGGAGATTGACTTAAGGAGGAAGTTGTTAGAATTTGACTCTAGTAAAATCGGTGTCAAGGTTGGAGATTAAGAAGCGAAACCTCAAAGAATAATGGTTTGAAATAATTAGACCGTTGCTTTAGCACAAATACCTCTCACTGATCTTGCCACTAACCTAGCTGATTAACTTGTGGTCAGATTGCTACAATATACCTCCCGTGGATAATCAACAGTTAGGTGTCGTCAGGTCTAAGTTACCTTAGAATAAGCTTGGTTGATTTTTCTTTTTATTTTTGTTTGATTGGTGATCTTGTTTGTGGTATATTGTGCATGTAAATGTGGTCTAGAGACCCAATTACATCTAAGTTAACTAGAAGTAGTTCACCACTCAAACCATAACCAAAATTAGATTCAGTTATGGTTCTACCAACATCTTTGCAGAATATGTTCATCCCATTAGGACATCCCTTCTATCGCGTATTTGGCTTTCAGAAGCCAATGGAAATACTTTCGAACTCAAAATAATTCATCAACACTCTCCCAAAGTTTCATAGTCTAGAGTCCGAGGATGCGTACTTTTTTATAAGAGAATTTGAGGAAGTATGCCTTATGATAAGAATACCCCAGTTAGGAGACAATGTAGTTAGAATATGTTTCATCCCTTTCTACCTTAAGGATCTAACTAAGAAATGGTTATACAGTTTAGCGGTTGATTCTTTCACATAGTGGGATGATTTTGTCAAGATCTTCCTGAAGAAATTCTACCCCATCCACGAAATCACTCTCATTAGGAAGAATATCATTTAGTTCAAGTAATAACCTAGGGAACCATGTTGGAGGTACTTTGAATGTTTCAAGTACCTCCTTGCCCAATGTCCTCATAATGGCAAGAGAAGTGGCGACAGTGCCAAATTCTTTACGACGATTTAGACTACCAAACTAAGACCCTCGTAGAAACCATGTGTCAAGAGAAATTCTTGCAAAAGGATGAAATCCAAGGGTGGGATCATATTTAGAGAATAAGTTTTTTACAAATGGCATTGCTCTTACTCAGAAATTTGATCAGGAAGGAATTCCATGGACCCGTTAAAGGCGATATTTTTATTTATGAGGAATTAATTTAATATCATGTTCTCAATTTGGATGATTGTCAAGAATGGCTGACCTCATTTAGTTGGACCAAGGCTTGATAGTTATGGCTATTGGCTCTATGCTTTGCCTTACAATAGATACTCTAATAAGCAATTTGAATTATGTTGCATGGACACTTCTACATGTGTAAGACACAATACTTATAATTTTTATGTACTTTTCAGAATTTTCCATATATTAGACTGTCATGTCCGTGTCAGGCATGTCCATCGCCGTGCAAGTAGAATTTGAATGAGGTTTTATGTAGTTTTATTAAGCAAACCAAAAGTCCCTCGCACTTCATGTAGAGTTTCCTTCTGGGGATTTTTTGGGCTAAGTCAATTTCCCAGCCACATCTACGTACACATGCTTTGAATGCATAAACAATAAGCTTGTCAGGTTCTAGGAGGATACCACCATACGATGTGAACTTTAACATGCAACGATGGAAGTGTTGTTGTCAAATTTTACATGTGAATATTGATGCTCTCTGCTCTGTTGGAGTTGAATGTCTTTCCATTTTCATACACATCACTTTCTAATAAATTAGTTATGTTGTGGGTGCTGAGACTCCTGCTTTCCATCCATTAGAAGGTTGCAAGTTTGTGTAAAAATGTTATGGACATTGTTTAGAATTTTGGCATCAGTATTTGTATCGGCTGATGACTTTTAGTATTAATACCATCAATATCGGTCCTTATTATCAGCAATATTAGCTCCAACATGAGCCAATATTATAGGGTCAATACCATATCTATTGGAATATCAAATAAAAATGTCCTTTATAACATTAATTTTAGAAGTAGAAAAGACTCCATAAGGTATAGAAATGAAGAGTCATCATCAATTGAAAGAAATGAAGAGTCATCATCATCAATAAGAAGGAATGAAGAATCATCATCAATTTGGAGAAATGAAAAGTCACCATGAATTGGAGAAGTTATAGAGTCATATATGCATTATTGTCATTTGGTTATGACATTAAAGTAGATGGTTGGTATTCTTGTAAGTTTTTTCTTTGACGCCTATAAAAGGCTAGTGTACCTCTTTGTTTTTTCAAGCAAGCAAGTAAGAAAAAAAAGTTGAATAAGATTCATTCTCCACTTAAATTTTAGATTATAGTATATAGTCCGTAGACTAGTATACAACAATTGGTATCAGAGCTAGTTCAATTTTTTTTCATTTCCTCTTCTCCTCATGGCCTCCACCAACAATCTCATCAATCCACAAGTTCCCAAGTTATTAAAAAAATAACTATGAGAATTGGTCAATTCAGATGAAAACTCTATTTGGTTCTCAAGAATTCGGGAGCTAATCTTTGATAGGTTCAAGGAACCCACACCGGAGATAGAAGCCACCTACACCGCCGAAGAGAAGAAGACTCTTAGAGAGCAAAGAAAGAAGGATAGCAAGGCTCATTTTCTACTCAATCAAGGGTTGTACGAGCCACCTTCGAGAGAGTTACCGAATCAATGACAAGCAAGGAAGCATGGGAAATCCTTGCTACCATCTACAAAGGAGTCGAGCGGGTGAAACGAATTCGCCTCCAAACTTTGAGGGGCGATCTGAAAATAGCTCAAGTGAAACATGAAGAAAAAATATCCAATTATTATTCACGATTATTTTTAATTGTGAATAAAATGAGGAGAAATGGAGAGAGAAGATGGAGGACATCTGAGTGATGGAGAAATTGCTCCGATCCCTCACATCAAAGTGCGAGCATGTGGTGGCGACAATTGAAGAGTCTAAGAATTTGGAGGAGATCTCAATAGAGGAGCTTTTGGGACTCTCTAAGTTTATAAGCAACGCATGCAAAAGAAGACTGGTTTCATAGTTTTGGACCAAGCATTAAGGTCAAAGCTGACTCTAAATGATCGAGGCTCACATAGTAGAGGTCGTGGTCGTGGTAGAGGTAGGGGGATGTGGTCCCCAACAACGAACCACTCAAAATCAAGTGGAGTTCCAAAGCTTTAGAGGTCGAGGACGAAGCAATCGGGAAAAATTTATATCTGAGCGTGTAAACAACAAGAACATCCAATGCTACAACTGTCAAAAATTTGGACACTATGCCTCAGATTGCTGGTACAAAACTGAAGATCTAACCAGTCTCGCCGAAGCAACAAATGCTGTGGGTAATAACTCTACTCACTTCTTTCTCATGATGATTCAAGTGTTCAGAATGATGTTTGACTCGGGTGCTAGCAACCACATGCACGGGAAGAAAGAACTTTTCATAGAACTCGCAGAAGGAGTTCATGGAAGTGTAAGCTTGAGAGATTCTTTAAAACTCCCCGTTGAAGCCAAAGGGAAGATCAAAATCTACCAAAAGAATGGTAGGCCCGAGTATATTTTCGATGTTTATTATATTCCTAACATGAAAAGTAATATTCTCAGCATCGATTAATTATTCGAAAAAGGATATAAAGTATATATGGAGAACAACCATCTTTGGTTGAAAAATGTAAAAGGAAGTCTTATAGCTTATGTTAAGATGACAAGGAACTGCATGTTTCCATTACATCTAAACACAAAAGTTGAGAAGTGTTTTCAAGGACTCAAGAAGAAGGACTCATGGAGGTGGCAATTTCACTTCGGCCATCTAAACTTCAGCAGCCTGAAGCTACTATTTATAGCCGGTATGGTACGAGGTTTACCAACAATCGATCCACCAAGTAATACTTGAGAAGTTTGCATAATTAGCAAGCAAGCACAGCTTCCTTTTCCCAGTGGAAAGTCGTAGAGAGCAGAGGTACCATTGTAACTTGTTTTTATTGACATCTGTGGACTACTAGATCCCGTCCCTTTAGGAGATAATTGATATTTTATTACCTTCATTGAAGATTTCAATAGAAAGTTGTGGGTGTATATTCTTAAAGAAAAATTTATTGCTTTTACTACCTTCAAGAATTTTAAAGCTCTTGTTGAAGAGGAAGTGGCCATAAGCTAATAACTCTCCAATCAGATCGAGGTGGTGAGTACACCTCAAATGTGTTTCAAGAATATTGCAGGGAGCAAGGCATAAAGAGGAAGTTTACTATTGTCTACACATCACAGTAAAATGGCATCGCAGAAAGAGAGAATCGCACTATTCTTGACATGATAAGAACCATGCACAAAGAAAAGGGGCTACCGAAGTAGTTTTGGGCGGAAGCTGTGACATGATTCAACTTACTTGCCCAACCGGTGCCCGATGAAGCAAGTGAAGAGCAAGACTCCTCAAGAGGCATGGAGCGGCTACACGCCTAATGTCGCACACCTATGAATTTTTGGATGTGTAGCATATGCTCAAGTACCTGAAGTCAAAAAAAAGAAGCTTGACAATCATGGTGAAAAATATATTTTCATCAGATATAGCGAGGAGTCGAAGGCATACAAGTTCTATAATCCACTAACTAAGAAACTAGTGGTTAGTAGAGACGTTGTCTTCAATGAAGCTAAAGCAAGGTGTTGGAGTAATGAAGAGATTGTTAAAGAGCAACCCGTGGTGAATGAACCTGATGAGCCCCTACATGAGGCTCTACCACCAGCTACACCACCATCTCCTCAACATGCTACACCGTCTCCTGCAGGAGGTTCTCCATCTTCTGGGGAAGGTAGTAGTAGTGAATCCTCCGTGCAACGAGGTCCCATCAAAATTAGAAGCCTCAGGAAGATCTATGAGTAGGTAGAAAAAGATAGAGAGACTAATCTCTTCTGCTTATATGCTGATCATGAGCCTCTCACTTTCCAAGAGGCTAATGAAGAAGATTGTTGGCGATCAGCAATGAAGGAGGCGATACATGCCATCCAGAAGAACGAAACATGGAAGTTGACAATACTTTCACAAAATCATGTGACAATAGGTGTAAAATAGGTGTACAAGATCAAATGCACAGCATATGGTAAAGTTGATTGGTACAAGGCGAGGCTTGTAGCGAAAGGGTACAAACAAAAACACGGCACCAACTATGAAGATGTCTGTGCACCAGTTGCTCGATTAGACATGGTGAGACTATTAATTTCACTTGCAGCTCATCACAGGTGGAAGATATATCATCTAGATGTCAAGTCAGTATTTCTCAATAGTATTCTTGAATAAGAGGTGTATGTACAACAACCAGAAGGTTTTCTGGTAAAAGGTCAAGAAGACAAAGTATACCGCCTAAAGAAAGTCTTGATGGCTTAAAGCAGGCACCACGGGCATGGAATGCCCGAATTGATGGTTATCTTCATCAAAATGGCTTCACCAAATGTCCTTATGAGCATGCCATCTATATGAAGAGGAACAATCAAGGCGAATTTCTAATAATTTGTCTTTATGTTGATGACTTGTTATACACAGGAAGTAGCGCCGAGATGCTTGCTAAATTCAAGAAGGCAACAATGGATTGATGTCCTATTTTCTTGGTATCGAAGTGAAGCAACAACAAGATGGGTTATTTATATCTCAAAAAAAGTACATGGAGGAGATCTTGGAGAAATTCAAGATGAGCATCTGCAACCCAGTGAACACCCCAATAGCCACAGAAATGAAGCTATCAAGGGAAGGAAATGAAGATTTTTTTCATTGGTAGCTTGAGGTACTTGACATTCACAAGGCCCGATATTATCTATGGAGTCAGACTTGTGAGTCGCTATATGGAGACACCGAAGGAGTCTCATTGGTTACCTGCAAAGAATATTCTAAGGTATATCAAAAGCACACTCAATCTTGATCTATTTTATACTTATAGTGAAACTGCAGAGTTAGTAGGCTATTCAGATAGCGACTGGGAAGGTGACCAAGATGAGAGAAAAAGAACCACTAGTTATGTCTTCTATCTTGGGTCAACTGTATGTTCTTGGACCTCCAAGAAACAAGAAGTTGTAGCCTTATCTTGATGCGAAGTAGAGTATGTGGCAGCTTCATCTACTGTATGTGAAGCTATTTGGTTGCAAAATATTTTAAAGGAGTTGGATCATCCACAAGAAGAAGCGACTATAATATTTGTGGACAACAAATCAGCCATCCATCTTGCAAAGAACCCAGTATATCATTGGAGGAGCAAACACATTGATATACGGTTTCATTTTCTCAGAAGTCACATAAAGCAGAAAACTGTGGAGCTGGAGTATTGTCATACTATGGAGCAAGTAGCAGATATTTTCACCAAGCCATTGTCTATTGAACCTTTTCAGATGGCTAAAAGAAATGATCGGTATGAAAATATTTTGATTTGAGGGGGCATGTTTGAATATCAAATAAAAATGTCTTTTATGATATTAATTTTGGAAGTAGAAGAGACGCCATAAGGTATAGAAATGAAGAATCGTCATCATCAATTAGGAGAAATGAAGAGTCATCATTAATTGAAAGAAACGAAGAGTCATCATCATCAATTAGAAGGAATGAAGAGTCATCATCAATTTGGAGAAATGAAAAGTCACCATGAATTGATGAAGTTAATGAGTCATATATGCATTATTGTCATTTGTTTATGACATTAAAGTAGATGATTGGTATTCTTGTAAGGTTTTTCTTTGACACCTATAAAAGGCTAGTGTACCTCTTTATTTTTTCAAGTAAGCAAAAAGAAAAAAAATTGAATAAGATCCATTCTCCACTTAAATTTTAGATTATAGTATATTAGTCCGTAGACTAATATACAACAATACCGGGTACCTTAAAACTGATACGATATTTGAAACCATGGTTGAATATATACATTTAGAGAAAAAGTATTTGATGTGAAACGGTACGTGCGTGCCATGTAGGAAATCAGTGATATAATCAAACTCACTATATTTCATCAAATAGAACGATCTTTGACAGAAAAGCAATTCAAAACTAACATTGTCGAACAGATGGATTTTAACAAAGTATTACATGCTTGGTTTGAACATTTCTAATCTCAATTAAATTTAATTATAATACCTTCATAATAAATGGTAAGTTCTAAGTAATTATAGGATTTGCAGAATCACACATCTCACAATATAGTGGACAACAGATAATAATGATAATATTGATAAATCAAGTGTTGTAATTAGCTAATAACTCAGTTGCTGAAATAAGACTCACTGATGTAGATCTATTGTTGCTGTCGTTGTTGAATGTTGTTATATTGTTAATGAACTCATGCTTCACTATTAATGAACTTGTGGTTGATGCATTTCATAGATCATGTATTGTTCAGATAGAAGGACTAATGCGGACGCGAGTGGGAGACTTGGAGGAATGCAACAAGAGGTGTACTAGTGCTGCACTGCTGTTGTTTCTGCTATGTTGCTGCTTGTGCTGCTGTTGTTGATGTTGATTTACTGATTTACTGTTGTAGTGGATGGAGAACGGCCTTGCTGATTTGCTATGGTAGTGGATAGGAGGATGGGGCTTACAACTGATGATGGAGAACTAATGACGGAGTTGGGGATGTTGGGATGGACTCGATTGAGAGGATAATAAGGGTGGAGAGGGGAAGAATTATATTGGTTTGGTAGTAGAAAGAGGGAAGAAGCCAGAGAGAGGGGAAAGGCAGAAAGAAGAGGCAACAAACAATTAAAGTTCTTCAAATTTTCATTCATTATCATCATCCAGATAATAGAGAAAGGATATAGGAGAAGGGACAAAGAAGGAATTTCATTCCAATTTTCATTCATTCATTCCATCCCTCGGTTGTTTCACAGAGGAGTAGAGAAAGGGAAGGTTGGACTTAGAGTAAAAGACTGAGAGGGATAGGGAGATTAGCAGGCAAGAAGTTCTCAAATATTCCTTTTCATTCATTAAGTTCTACAAATAGAGTACATGAGTTTACATATAGATTACAGGTTTGCAATACCAGTTACAACTACACACTACAAGTTCCAACTACTCTTAAAACTACCCACTATCTCACGACTCACACAACTAAAATACAACACAGAAATACAAACAAGTACACTGAAAATACAGTGAAAATTAAAGCTAAGATGCTTTCATCAATTCTCTCCAGATGGGAGAAACTCGATCCCATCAAATCAACTGCAGAGCTGCTCTCTTACTGCCGTATATTTATTTCTTGCATCTCAGATTACTAGTCAAGCTGCATAATAAATTTATCATCTAAAATGTTATCAATTTTCTTTACTGTATAGGAGGAATATCTGGAAGTAGAGAAGTCAAGGACTTCCAAAAATTGGCTCAGAGTAAGGCTCATCAATTAGTGGGTTGTTTATAGATAATCAAGATCTTGTAAATGACTTAATCTTTAATATTAAAAATTAAACTAATGCTAAATCTATAACATAAGTATTGAAATTTAAATTCTTTTAAGATTTTAAAAAGTCAGCACAACGGGCATGTAAATCTTTAACAGTTTCATGAAAAAACCATTGCAGATGAATCCAAACCGTCACAAGATTGTCAACACTAAAAGTTTTAAATTCTTTCCTGATTGAGATTTTTCCTGCACACAAAATAAAGAAGTTCAGATTTAGAAATAGAGATGTGCAAGGTGCTCAATTCTAATCCGCGGTAGCAGTGGCTATGCGGGTCGTGATCCTCTAGGAGGGACTAGCGATGGAAGCTTTGTCAATAAGTTATCTCTAAAGTTTTTATTATTTTAATGTTAAGTTAGAAAGAAAGAAGATGGAGAAGAAGAAGTGATATTTACAATGGAAGTGAAGAAAAGAAATTAAGAATATGGTAGTGTGAGATCTAAAAAGAAAGAAGCTATAACACGTACAAACCTCTTCTACCTTCCTTACCTTTGATCTGTTCGCGACGACTTACCCTGTCTTGGAAGGCGTGCAAGTATGGCGTATAGGATCGTCCACCTTCGCTACCTACACTATGAAAAGAAAAGACTATCTAAAGAAGGATTGTTCATCTCCATAGGCCATCAAGTGCTCTTCTTTGGCTAGGCAGTCTCGAAGCAATCAGATCTCACGGTTCACAAAACATTAGAGAGAAATAACAATAGAAGAAAACAAAAACTGAGATACACAAGAATCAACAAGAATAAAAGAACATAACATAATAAAAAAGAACGAAACTCGATTCGATTTATTTAACAATGGCGGAAAAGCAAAACTTACACCGATTGTCACCCTCAGTACAAGTAGATCTCCTTCCTCCATGAGAACATCATCTCCTCTCAGTTTACAAAAAGGAAAAACAGAAATTACAAAAGAGAAAAGAAAATCTAAACTAGAAGAAAACCTAAAACCCTAGATTTGGCCCTCTGGCTCTGCCTCTGGACGCCCTTTACGGTTGCTCTGCAGGGGTATTTATAGGTGCAGAAGGTAGTAGAGTCCCAACACAACTCTGCCACGAAAACCCGTAGTCAGATAAAACTGAATTGTCGCGGAAACGCGGCTTGGCCGCGTTTCCGCGGCCTGGTGGTGGCGGCTGGCCACGCGCTTTCGCGCGTGGCCTCCCCTGGTCCGTCCATCTGGGCTTTTGCTTCTGGAAGTTTGATCCTGGCTCTTTATCTTGGGATTTAGATATAACTTGGGAAGCAAGTTACCTAGATCCGAAATCTTTTCCACGAATTTTCTTCTCTTCTTTTAGCTTTTATCCTCATCCCGCAAGTGTTTAGGGTTGAATAGAAGTCTATCCTTCCCTCTTCTTTGTATTTGCAACTTTGACCCTTGTGTATTTGCAATTTTGACAATTAATATTTACACTTTTGCACTTAGGCTTGAATATGGGCTTTTGGGCTTCTTTTTAGGCTTTATTTCTTTATTTTAATATTTCGAGGCCTGCACACAATAAATCATAAAATATTAGTAAATGTGCAGAATTATATGAATAAATATGAAAATGTGATGGTAAATATAATGATAAAAATGCACTTTTCACTACCAATCACACCCCCACACTTATCTTTTTGCTCGTCCTCGAGTAAAAATCAAAGAGAAAAAGAAAAGAAAAATTAATCTAACCTAACTCACTTTCGTAAGAATCACGGTTGCACTTAGCATGTGCAACAAGCCGTTAAACCCCTAGGTTACCCTAAAGGACAAGTGTTGTCTCGTGAGGGTTTTCAGCGGATTACACCCACAAAATCCATAAAAAGGAGAATATTCGAATTATATTTGAAGAGACTAAGTAGTCTATAAGTTTTAGGATTATCATTTTTATTCATTCTTAAACTTAGTCTTATAAAGTAAATTGTTTTCATTTTTAAGTAAGGATCAAAATTGAATTTTGTGTATAGTCTTTTTCGTTACCAAAAATCATATGCATCCTTATGAATTTTTACTAGGAATTCCTTAACTTGGACTTTCATGCCTCTTTATTTGTTTAAATTTTTTTTAATATGTATAACGCATCTAATTTTCTTTCGTATAAGCATCAAGGCTTCTTGAGGCCATCATACCTAACTAATTGACTATTAGATGTGTTAGTACATATGTAATATTTCTTAGTTTTCTTAGGCTTTCTAATCCACCCATGTAGTGAACTTAAAGTCGGTGGCTCCCAAACCAGTCGGCTGTAGGGCACCAAGTGAGAAAACACCCCGCGGACTCAAATTCGAGTGAACTAGGCCCCAAAACTAAGGACTTTATTTTATTTACTCACCTTTAGGCATGAATACTTATGCTTCTTGAGGCACATGTATCCAGCTTAATTAGTGATTTCTTTTTTTTTATATGAGGCACAAAGGTCTTCGTCTTAGAATCCTAGATATGCATTAGGTATGCAAATTTCATTAGGTAAAAATCAAGACTAACTACTTATTCAATTTCTCCTCCTATACCTAAAAATTCAACAATTTATTTATTTTGATCAAGTTTTTAGAAATCCTAATCATGATTTTCCTAATTCTTAAGACTAACTTAGATTTCTTTCAAAAGATAGTCAAAATATTGTCCTTCTTATATATATATATTTTTTATATATTTATTTATTTATTTTTTTAGTTAGCAAATTTTGGTTAGTTTCTACCTATGTTAGTATGTTAGTAAAGCCTACCCCCACACTTATCTCATGCATTGTCCTCAATGTATGAATGAATGCATATATGCATGAAAAAGAACAAGGGAAGGCAGAAGTTACCTCAAGGTGGTGGTTCCGGTGGTGATCTAATTGGTCCACGAAAGGCGGCCCAATCAAGATAATGTGGTAGTTCACGGGACCTACCTTTATTGACCTCTTTTTTATTTACATATTTACAGTCCCCAGAATGAATAGGATCATGGAAGATCCTCTCGTGAAACTTACTCCCTTTACATGACCAGTCCTGGAAAATCATCACAGAGTCATGGTCTATACCTATGTCAATCAAAAGAATGTGACTTGATAGAATGGTTGATTTGGACTCAAGAATGATCGGTTCAGGAACTAATACCGACTCAGGAAAGAAACTCAAATCAAGTAAGGGTTCAGGAGTCGGGCTAGGTTCAAGAATTGGGTCCAAGTCAAGAAATTGAAACTCAAGTCCACAATCATTTTCCCACAATTGAATGTGACTCAATGTTGGTGATTCAAGTTCAGGAATGATAGGTGTGGGAATCAAAACTGACTCTAAAATATTACCTAAGTCGGGTAACAAAACAGGAGTCAATAATGATTCGGGAATTTGAACTTGATCATAGATTTGAGAATCTAGGTCACATATCTCATTAGTTTCAATCTCATAAAAATTAGAACTTGCCAATTTGTCAAGGGGACTTTCAAAAGTATGAAATTGGTCAAGTTCACTATGATGATCTTCAAAAATGGGTGATTCAATTTCATGATCTATGGGCACAGGAATAAATGTTGGCTCAGAAAGTTGGTCCAAATTGGGTAAGGATACTGGAGTCAACATAGATTCGAAGATGGAAACTGAATCGCAAAGTTGGGGATCAGGTTCACATTCACAATCTAATTCAATCTCATTGAAATTAAAACTAGCCAATTTGTCCAAGGATTGAGATTGGTCCAGTTCATATTGATGTGATGAAATTGAATTTTGATCAAGGTCTTCTAGATAGGATGAGTCTTGGTTCCTATCAACTTGGTTGGTAAGTTCAAGAATGTTTGAAAGTCTAGAAATTTGATCATTCATTATCTCTTGCAACCGATCCACTTTTCTTCTAACCCATTGAATGGATCATTAGAGGATTGAAACATTGGTGATGTGGGAAAAGACGTGTACGAAGATAATGGTTGAACAGGTGGTTGACCATATGGCTCAAGGGTGTTGAATCCCCATTGACTCTGTGAAGAGTAGTGATGATTATTCCAATCTTGTACATAGTATTGGGGCTGGGGCATGTAATGATTCGGATAAGACAAATCTGGCACACTAGGTTGGTTAGAGTTATGATATGCCGGGTTGGTAATATCCGAAAAAGAGGTTGGTGTATAATATGGATCCTCATTAAAATTGAAAAAATTATTGTTATAGGCCATATCACACAAAACAAACAAAAGAAAAAGAAAACAAACAAATAAACAAACAAAAAAGAAAAATTTCTAACCTAAGTTAGGGTAGACCTATGACCTAGACGACTCCTAACTGGTTAGACTGTCCACGGGAGGTAGGGTGCAGACTTTGACCACAAGTTAATCATCCAGGTCAGGGCAAGAGTGGTGGGAGGTTTCCGTCAAAGACGTTCCTTAATTAAATAACCACCAATCTTCGGGCTTTTGGCCCTCAATCCCCTTCCTAGACACTGATTTGGCAAGAGTCAACTTCCAGCACCGTTCCCCCTTAGGATAATCTCCTAATTGAGTCCGAGAAGTCCCTAGGGCCAACGTCTAGTCAATTTTTTAATTAGGGTTAGGATTGTGAGTGCTCGGAATATGATTTTTGGGCCAAGGAAGGGTGATGAAATCCCCACCTTATCTTGTTAATGGGTTATACCCTTAAGATATTTTTGTGCAAGTGTACAAGATATGTAAATAAGATTCACTCAAAGCATGAAAATCGACCAAGAGATGAGTCCTATTCTACATGCAATGCGAACGTACCTTGCTCCAGCACTCTTCAACAATAAAATAAAGGAATTGAAAAGACACGTGCCTAATATGCAAACGTCTAATCAATTTTTATCTTTAACAACAAGTATTTTACTGTTGATTAATTAGCAGTAATCAGGGTTATCACAGAACAAAGTTTAACAGAGCAGTAGACAGATATTGCAAGTTTCAGAAACCTGCAAAAATTTCAGTCAGTAGTCCTCTGCTACTGCCGCGGATCCGCGGCTATAGAGATGTGCAAGATGCTCAATTCTAATCCGCGGTAGCAGTGGCTATGCGGGTCGTGATCCTCTGGGAGGGACTAGCGATGGAAGCTTTGTCAATAAGTTATCTCTAAAGTTTTTATTATTTTAATGTTAAGTTAGAAAGAAAGAAGATGGAGAAGAAGAAGTGATATTTACAATGGAAGTGAAGAAAAGAAATTAAGAATATGGTAGTGTGAGATCTAAAAAGAAAGAAGCTATAACACGTACAAACCTCTTCTACCTTGCTTACCTTTGATCTGTTCGCGACGACTTACCCTGTCTTGGAAGGCGTGCAAGTATGGCGTATAGGATCGTCCACCTTCGCTACCTACACTATGAAAAGAAAAGACTATCTAAAGAAGGATTGTTCATCTCCATAGGCCATCAAGTGCTCTTCTTTGGCTAGGCAGTCTCGAAGCAATCAGATCTCACGGTTCACAAAACATTAGAGAGAAATAACAATAGAAGAAAACAAAAACTGAGATACACAAGAATCAACAAGAATAAAAGAACATAACATAATAAAAAAGAACGAACCTCGATTCGATTTATTTAACAATGGCGGAAAAGCAAAACTTACACCGATTGTCACCCTCAGTACAAGTAGATCTCCTTCCTCCATGAGAACATCATCTCCTCTCAGTTTACAAAAAGGAAAAATAGAAATTACAAAAGAGAAAAGAAAATCTAAACTAGAAGAAAACCTAAAACCCTAGATTTGGCCCTCTGGCTCTGCCTCTAGACGCCCTTTACGGTTGCTCTGCAGGGGTATTTATAGGTGCAGAAGGTAGTAGAGTCCCAACACAACTCTGCCACGAAAACCCGTAGTCAGATAAAACTGAATTGCCGCGGAAACGCGGCTTGGGCCGCGTTTCCGCGGCCTGGTGGTGGCGGCTGGCCACGCGCTTTCACGCGTGGCCTCCCCTGGTCCGTCCATCTGGGCTTTTGCTTCTGGAAGTTTGATCCTGGCTCTTTATCTTGGGATTTAGATATAACTTGGGAAGCAAGTTACCTAGATCCGAAATCTTTTCCACGAATTTCCTTCTCTTCTTTTAGCTTTTATCCTCATCCCGCAAGTGTTTAGGGTTGAATAGAAGTCTATCCTTCCCTCTTCTTTGTATTTGCAACTTTGGCCCTTGTGTATTTGCAATTTTGACAATTAATATTTACACTTTTGCACTTGGGCTTGAATATGGGCTTTTGGGCTTCTTTTAGGCTTTATTTCTTTATTTTAATATTTTGAGGCCTGCACACAATAAATCATAAAATATTAGTAAATGTGCAGAATTATATGAAAAAATATGTAAATGTGATGGTAATATAATGATAAAAATGCACTTTTCACTACCAATCATTTCCTAATATCAGACCATAACTTATAGTTAGCGTTACTTATTTAAATATATCACTGATTTTTCGCGTGTAGAACTTGCATGTGTGTGACAAAATATGATGCAGACTTAGATGTTTAGACCTAAAATGCAGACTCAGAATGAAGTGCAGTAGAAAACTTAACTTAGTGCCTATCATCGTTAAAAGAGTAATCCAAAAAATAGCTAGTGAACTTTGACTCTCTATTGGATATTAAAGTTGTAGGCACTTAGATCATCGGATAACCAGTATACACGACCTTGATCAAAAATGATTATCAGAATATCCTAAAGGTATGTGACAATTTATTTGTTTTAGCAATGAAGATGAAAGATATGCTAATAGGTAAAGGCAGAGGAGATGCATTCTTAAGTTTAACAATAATGAAAGAGAAGTTGATAATCTATAATTGGTTGACAAAGAAAAGAGAGTAAAAAGTAAAAGGTCAAGGTTAAGAGGTTTCTCTTTTTTTTCTTGCAATTAATCCATTGTAACAAGAGCTAAACGAGTCGATCCACAGGGAGAGATGCGATGGAAGCGTTTTGATACGTTTTCTCTATGTAAAACTTGAAAAGAAGGATGATGGTTATAAAAGAGTTTATTTAAATAAAAAGAGATTAGCCCACTAATCAACTACCACAATCAAACACTAGTCTATGAAGAATAAACATTATATTGAACCTTGAATGATTAACCCTAAAGTGTTGCTTCAAATTCAAGTAAGCAAAATAAGATAAAAAGCAAACCCTAATTAAAGTACACTAGATAAAATTAAATATTAGTTTATCAAAGTCTCAAAGTATAACATAAAAAATCATTTTTGACTTAACATTAAGCTATCAAAGTATCTAAGTATAAATCAGGAATAACCACTAAATAGTATAACCCTAAAACTGGTTTAACTTAATTCATCACTAGTCTTCACGAATCATTAACTTATCCCTAGGGTTTTAAATAGGCATAGGGTTCAATCAATTCATCTTATAGAACTAGGCTTAGTTGATAGAGAGATTAGCAAGCTATGAGGGAAATTAGTTACTCCTGTTCATGGTGAAATTAGGCATGGCATTTAAAGGATGCATAAAAGAAAGTAAAAATAGAATTGAAGAACATAAATTAAAGAACAAAAAGAGATATGAAAGAAAATAAGAAGCTTTATTGAATTGCTACTGATCTAATATAAAAGCCTTCTTCTCTTTACAAATCTTCTTCTTCAATGTAAAAAAACTAAAAAATACAATGAAAATTCGAAAAAAAAAGATCTAAAGAAATCTAAAACTTGATTTTCTAAGATGCCCCTCCTCTGTTACTCTACAGGGGTATTTATACGAGATCTTACTAGTAGCCTGTAGAATACAACCACCCAAACCGCCACGGCCAACTCCTCAGAAAAGCCGCATTTTCGCGGCTTTTCAGGAGAAAATGTGGCAATGGTAGGGAGTCTGGGTACGCGTTTTAGCGTGTGGCTTCATCTCGTCCATCCATCTGGAGATCTATTCTCAGAATATTTGTTCAAACTCTGAAATTTAAAATAAGCTTGTTTTCAAGATAACTTAAGAAACAAGTCATCTATAAATCCAAATTTAAACTTAAATTCTCTCTTTTATTTTTGACTTGGGGATCAAGCAACTTAATTTGAATTAATTTTCTTCTTTATCTCTGAATTAGGATAGGATATTAGCTTGGGCTTGATGGGCTCTTGGGCTTTCTTTTAACTTGTAGGCTTCTTTTGGGCTCTTTTCTTTTCTCTTTTTAATTAAGGAGGCCTGCACATCACTAAACAATAAAATAATTAAATAGTAATGCTTTATAAAAATAAATATGAAAATGTGACTAAAAATATGCATTTTTGATGAACAATTATACCCCGATACCTATCTTTTACTCGTCCTCGAGTGAAACAAGAAGGGAAAAAAATTAATCTAATCTAAACTAACTCACTTTCATAGGAATCACGGTTGCACTTAGCATGTGCAACAAGCCATTAAATCTTTAGGTTACTCTAGAGGACGAGTGTTGTCTCGTGAGGGTTTTCAGTGAATTACATCCACAAAATCCATAAAGAAAGAAAAAATAAAATGTTAGTATTTCTGAAAAACCATTTTTGAAAGAGAAAAATATTTGAAGTATTTTTGTAAAAATCAAGTAATCTATAAGTCTTAGGATCACCAAATTATTCATTCCTATACTTAGTCTCGATGCAATACTTATTATCAATCTACGTTAGGATTAAACTGAATTTCTTATCTAGTCTAGTATCTTACCCTAAGTCATATGCACCTTTGTGACCGTGAATTTTTGACTTGGTATTCTTCAACTTCAACTTTAATGCCTTATATATTAATATATATACAACTTTTTTTTTTGAAAGAAGTTCAAAGTATTACCACTTCGTTGCCCTTTAAGCATTTTTTTTTAATATGTATAACTAATCTAATTTTCTTTTGTGTAAGTATCAAGACTTCTTTAGGCCCTAATACCTAACTAATTGATTATTAGATGTGTTAATACATATATTGTATTTATATTTTTTTCCTTTTTTTTAAACTTACCTAGTTACCTTTCGCATAAATACCAAGGCTTTCTTAGGCCAAAGCACCTCGCTAATCGATAAGTAGATTTTTTTTTTTTTCATATATATATTTTTTCTAAGGCACAAGAGTTTTTATTTTGAATCCTAAGTGTGTAAGTGTAAAAAGTATGCATATTTCATCAAGGTAAAAATCAGGACTAAATTAATTTTTCATTTTTTCCTCGTAAGCCTAAAATTTAAAAAATAATCTTATTTTGATCAAATATTAAGAAATCCTAATTATGATTTTTTTTATTCCTTAAAATTAACTTAGTTACTTACAAAAATAACTCAAAATATTGTTTTCTTTTTTAAAAAGTTTTTAAAGGGGAAACAGGTTTTTTTGTTAGTATCTACCTATGTTAGTTTGTTAGTAAAATTAAATTATTTTATCATGTTAATTATGTTACATGTTAGACTGTTAGGAGTTACCTAGTAGACCCTCCCTCACACCTATCTCATGCATTGTCCCCAATGTATGAATGTAAGCATGCATGCATAGAATAAAGTGCCTAAAGAAGTCAAGTTATGTTACCAATACATTGGGTCAAGTAGACCCATGGCTATGTCTCCTTTCGGTACTGATTCCAAAAACAGTTTCAAATGTTGACCATTTACCTTGAATTCATTACCATTATCGGTGTCGCATATCTCTACTGCTCCATATGGAAACACAGTTCCAACAATGAATGGCATTATCCATCGTGATTTCAACTTCCCTGGAAGAAGATGAAGCTTAGAATTATAGAGTAACAATATTTGTCTACGGACAAAAGTTTTTTTTCATGATAAATTATCATAAAAAACCTTAACCCTATCCTTCATAATCTTCACATTTTCGTAGGCCTCGTTCCTCAACTCCTCAAGTTCAGAATTTACAATTTTCAAAACGTATCGGCCTTATCTAAATCAAATTTAGTTGTTTAATAGCCCATAATGCTTAGTGCTCTAACTTGACAGAAAGGTGGCAATCCTTTCCAATGACTAACATATAAGGGGACATCTCTAGAATTATTTTAAGGCAGTCCTATATGCCCATAAGGCATCTACCAATTTGGTAGACCAGTCTTTTCAATTTTGATTCACAATTTTCTCCAAGATAAGCTTAATTTGTCTATTAGAGACTTCTACCTGCCCACTAGTTTTAATATGGTAAGGCGTGATGACTTATGTGTTATGGCATATTTTCACATAAGCGCTTCAAAAGTTTTATTGAAAAATGTGAGTCATTATCACTAATTATTGTACGAGGGGTTTCAAAACGTGAAAAAATATTTTCTTTCAAGAACTTGACAACAACTTTGTTGTCGTTTGTCTTGCAAGGGATGGCTTCAACCCTTTGGATACGTAATCCACAGTCACCAAGATGTATTAGTGCCCAAATAAACCACAAAAGAGTTCTATAAAGTCAATGCCCCAAATGTCAAAGAGTTCTACTTCTAGAATTGGGTTGAGGGCATCATATTATGTTTTGAAATCTACCTATCATTTGTGTTGGCCCAAAAGCCTATCGCTCTAGTTTTGATGATGATTAACTCATGCAATTATAAGTACTAATAATCTTATATTTATTTTGTCTCAAATATTTAATCAAGATCTTAGTAGGTGTTTAGTTTCAACAAAGAATTCGAATTTAAGTTTTGGAGCTAGCACGTGTTAATTCAAGAGCTCGCGCATCAAGATTACAGCAAGTACTCAAGAGGAGTCTAGCTCATTGATCAAGGTTTGGACCAAGTCAAGAAGGAGAAGAAGATTTTCGTAAAGACTTGTGTCATGTTTGTAAGTGTTAAGATTTTATTTTTAATAAAATGTAAAGGACAGATTAGTTGTGGAATGCTCAAGCTTATACACACACATAAAAGTTTGGCTTTCAAAAATACGATTTTTGTTATAAGCTATAAATTCTATGCCTCAAAATAGTTCGCATGTTTGGAATATGTGTTGATTTTTTATCACACATATTTGTACTTTAAAGTATTTTAATAAACTTATTTTTGCATATTTTATGGAATTTAAGATGTATTTTAAAAAGTTGTTAAAAAATATTTTTGGCTGCTTGCGGTCGACCGACCGGTCGACCGAAGGCTGAGCCAGTCGACCGAGCGGTCGACCGATGTACACAAGACGTGCACAAGCCCATATGATTTGAGCCCAGTCGACCGACCGTCGACCGCAGTAGAGATCGACCGACCGACCGGTCGACCAACTGAGTTTACAGAGCTTTCGGGTTTCTCGGTCAACCGGGCGGCCAACCGTTTTGTTGATCTGCTCGACACCTCTATAGTTTTCTAGTCATATCTTTTGATTCTTATATTCAATCAATATGATTTAAATTGAATTTTAAAGATAACGTTTAGGGCTACATTTCATAGTCAATAATCATTTTCTGATTTAAATTTTAAGAATGTCAAATATTGGGTTGAAGTATGTTCTTGTTCTAAAAACAGTTTACAGTTTCTGATTTGATACCATTCAGTATTTTATTGATAACTTTCTATTCAGAAATGATGTTGATTTGTTTTGAGTTGCATTAGAAAGAAGACTTCACGATCACAACTTCATCCTATATATGTATTTGACCTCGAAACTGTACCTATTGCACAGTGGTCGGTCGACCGCCCGGTTGACGCGAGTGTCCAACGGTCAGAAATTTGATCGTTGGTCAGTCGACCACCCGGTCGACTGACAGGCCATTCTGGTCGGTTTTTGAACCATAATGGCTAATTTTTCTTGGCCTATAAATATGGGGTCTTTAGGTGAGTTTTTTTTTACAAAATTTTGAGAAGTGTTTTGGAGCTAGTTTTCCCATCTTTCACAGAAGTTTTTCAATAAGTTTTGGGCTAAACTTCCATATCAAAAGAGTATTTATCAAGAGTGATTCTCTTGAGTTTTTCAAAAACTTTTCTTTGAGTTTTCACCTCCAAATCTATCCAAGTTTTTCTCACACTAGCTTGAGCTTTCATAGTCTTTTCTATCTTATAGGAGCTTTGATTGTGAGAGTGTTGTTGGTGATCAAAGAGAAGAGATCATCAAGTGTTCTATCTTATATTGGAGAGTGTTGTAGAGGTGTGGCCTCGGCAAACTTGTGAGTTCGTGTTGTGTTATTCTTGCAGGAACAAGAGAGGGACTTATGAGTCCAAGAGTTCTAGTGTGAACTCGTTGTAAGTGTTGCGGCACCGAATGATCTTGCAGGATCAATTCTAGTGGAAATCCTTAATAGTGTTGAAGGTAAGGACGTAGACCAAGGGTGCTCGAACCTCGAAATAATTTTTCCGTGTTTGCGATTGCTCTCTCTCTCTCTCTCTCTCTCTCTCTCTTTCTCTCACTTGTGTCTATATATCTTGCATGCTTAAATTGTTTATCTCTTATATGTTTAATATATTTTGTGCTCAATTGATATATGCTTGGGATTATTTGCTCCCACTTGTATTCAACCAAGAGAGCCATAGCGGCACCTCAACTCTTATCTAGAGGAATCTTGAAAAGATAGTCCAGAGCCCTTCATCGGGATTCGATTACACTCTTGTGTTATACTTTGGTATGTTTTGCATAATAGTTTTAATTTGCTTAAATAGTTTTTAATTCGCATTATTCATCATTAGATTAGCTAGTCACCTATTCACCCCCCCCCCCTCTAGGTGACCTACAATTTGGCATCTTATGCACGTATTGCAAAAGTCAAATGCATCTTTAAATTAAGTGGGTCAAAAGAACCCACTATGTAGAACTTTTTCGGCAATTTTATAGGGGATCAAAGTGTCCACCGCATGCAAGCTCGGGACAAAATGCTATAATACTCTTCAGTTCCTTATCGGAATACATCTCCTAATGATTTGGTCGGAACAATATTTAAAGAGATAAGGTTCCTCCCAATTGAAATATCAGACTTGAGACAAGAACCGATATACATGTTTTGACGAATGAGATGGAGTTTGGTTTGTGACTAAGTAATTGACTATGTCGGCAAGCCATGGTTCCCTAAAGGTAGTTAGGAGTTGTTCATCAGGAAAGTTATCATTGATTGGCAACTCGTTGGAAAGGGCGTTTAGAACACGAGAGAGGTGATTGGCGACGACGTTTTGACACCCTTTTTATCTTGAATTTCGAGATGAAATTCTTGAAGGAGGAGAATCCAATGAATGAGTCAAGCCTTCTCATCCTTCTTGAGCATTAAGTATCGAAGTGTGGAATGGTCGGTGAATATGATGGCTTTGGTCCCAAGTAGGTATGGACGAAAATTTTCCAATGCGAATATTACTGCCAAGAATTCCTTCTCTATTGTAGTATAGTTTAATCGGACATCATTAAGAGTCCTATTTGAATAGTAAATCACATGTTGTTTGTTGTCAATGCGTTATCCTAAGACAATTCTATGGCAAAATTGGAAGCGTCGCACATGATCTCAAATGGTTTGGACCAATTCGGGACAGAAATTATGGGCGTAGAGATAAGTTTCATTTTGAGTTTCTATCAAGTATTAAGACATTCATCATCAAAGATGAAGGGCACGTCCTTAGCTAAAAAGTTAGTTAAGGGTTTAGCAATTTTATTAAAATCCTTACTGAACCTACATAGAACCTGGCATGTCCTATAAAAGAACGGATGTCTTTTACGTATTTTGGTGTGGGAAGCTTGGCTATGACCTCTATCTTCGCCTTGTCTACTTTACTCTCTTTTTTGAACATGACCTAGGACAATCCCATGTTATACTGTGAAGTGGCACTTTTCCTAATTTATGATCAAATTCTTTTTCGCGCGTCGTATGAGAATAAGTTCTATATTGTGAAGACATAGGTCGAATGAGTCTCCATAAATGGAGAAATCATCCATAAATATCTCTAAAAATTTTCGACCCTGTTGGAGAATAGGCTTAACATATAACGTTGGAATGTCACGGGGGCATTGCATAACCGAAAGGCATTCAACGATAGGCGAAAGTCCTAAATGAACATGTAAACGTTGTTTCCTCTTGGTCCTTCAGAGCAATGGGAATTTGGTTGTACTCTAAGTAACCGTTCAAGAAACAGTAATACCAGTGGCCAGCTAGTTGTTCAAGCATTTGATCGATAAATGGGAGAAAAATGGTCTTTGCGAGTGGCAGTATTTAATTTTCAATAGTCAATGCAAACTCAAACCTTTGTAAGGAGTCACGTTTTTACCAACTTTTGGTTTTCATTCTCTGCTATTGTAAAACTGGATTTCTTAGGGACCGCATGGGTTGGGCTGACCCATTGACTATCAGAAATGGAATAAATTATTCCATTATCTAAAAGTTTTACAATTTCAGCTTGAACGGCCTCTTGCATGATAGGGTTTAACCTACGCTGCGGGTCCCTCTTTTGTTTTGCCTCTTTATTTAGATTAATTCGGTACTGAACTATAGCTGGACTCAATCCCTTTATGTCGGTTATCGTCCAACCTATGGCTTCCTATATTTTCTAAGGATTGTCATAAGGTCCTTTTCTTCAAGTCGGACGCAACAATGACTGAAAGAGTCTCTTATTTACCTAAGTAGGTGTATTTGAGATATTTGGGCAAGAAGCTCTAAGGAAGGAGATAACTCAATAGACGGAGGAGTCAAGCTTATTGGCTCCAGATCTAATGAACTTGGGCTCGATGCCCACTTAATAGTAGAATTGACAACCTCATCAAGTTTGAAATCTTTGGATTCCAACTCGGCATCACACTCATCTTCTAGTTTTATCTCCTCATTATGGTCACTTGTCAAGTCCTCAATAAGGTTTATCTCAAAAGGTAGATCGTCCATATTGTGGGGTTGTTTTTTTAAGTTGAAAACATTGACTTCCTTAGTCATGTCTCCAAAAGTCAATCTGAATCCGTTTCTACAATGCATAATTTCATTTGTAGTTGCTAGAAAAAGGCGTCCTAAGATGATGAAATTTTGAGACCTAGGATTAGAGACTGGTTAGTTCTCTAGAAAAATGAAGACTACTGGTTAGATGAATTCTCTTATGCGAATAAGAACATCATTATTCCTTCTTTTGAGACTTTGACTAACCAGTCAGCTAACTAGATTATAGCTTGACTTGGGCTAAATTTGCCCATCCCAAGTTGTAGGTATACGAGAAAGAGAGTAAGTTGATACTCGAGCCCAAATCAAGAAGCACTCGATTAATTTTCTTCTGACCTATTGTGCAAGAGATGGTAGGATAATCGGAATCCTTTTACTTGACAAGGATTTGGTTGGACAATAGCTCCCTAATGTTAGTGGCTAGAAAAATCTTCTTAGACACGTTGGCCTTTCTTTTTTGGTGGCACATGTCCTTAAGAAATTTGGCATAACTAGGGACTTGTTGGATTGCATCAAGATGAGGTATGTTAATCTTCACTTGATTAAAGATCTCAAGTATTTTTTTTCATTTGTACATTATTGTTACTCCTAAGCCTATTGAAATGGGGTTGTAGGCTTATGGTACTTGTTCGGCTGGCTTATCTTTAGAAGTGGGTGGAGTGGAACTAGAAGGAGCGGATGTTTGAGTCAATCCGGTGGCATTGACACTTGATTATCGACTTGTTTTCATGGCCGCAACATATGAACCACATTACATTGGTTCATTGGATCCTCTTGAGCCATATGAGCTTGACTAGAGTTTCTAAGGTTTGTCACTGGTTGACTAAGCAAAGTCTCTTTGGACCTTTCGCTTATCGAAGTGGTTAACTGACTCGACCCTATAATCTAGATATGACTTGTCCCGTATTCTGCATGAAAGATGTCAAAATCTTCTCAAAATCAGTCTTGTCGGCAGTGGGCCTTGGAAGGAAGGTTATGGAGCTTGATTGGAAAAATTAGGTGATAATGAGGTGGTTGAAATTTTTTGGAGAAATTGGGCCAGGATAATCGTTTGTGTTTTAGGCCTATGAGAAATTTGGGTAATTTCTCTAATCGGGATTGTATGTCTGTGAATATGAATTGTTGGTTGTCCTTGAGAATGCTACATTCATATGTTCAGGAAATATTTGTTGAGCCATGAACACGGGACACTCTTTGAACACATGGTTCATAGCTTGACAGCAAGTGCAGCCCGCAGATGGTGTTGGACTGACTTGGTTTACAGAAATAGGATCCTTAGTTTTTATGGCCTCTAGCCTTTGTATAAGGTAATTAATTTAGCCTCAGTTGCTATGGAGTCCTCTACCGAGTGGAGACCCCTTTTGGAAGAGATTGAGTTAGAATTCCTAGACTCTTCGTTGAAAGGTTGCCATTGTAAGGTTTTTTCCAGCTAAATCTTCATAAATTTCCCATCCTTCAATTTCATTTTTTTTTAAGAATCTCCCTTCACACATGGTTTCTAGGAGAGTCTTATTTTGATAATCTAGACTATCATAGAGATTTTGGCATTGCCGCCACTTCTCTACACCATAATGAGGGCATTAGACAAGAAGGTTCTTGAAACGTTCGAAATATTTTCAAAATGATTCGTTAAGTTCCTTCTTACACTGCATTATGTTTTTCCTCATAAGAGATTATGGATAGGGTAGAACTTCTTTAAGACGGCTTTGCATCCCATGATGTGATCGAAATTTTTGCTAAACTGTATAGTCATTTCTTGGTTAGGCCCTCAAAGGCGAAAGGTACAAAATATAACCTTACTGTATTATCTCTTAACTGTGGTATCCTCATAATGAGGTGATTTGTCACATACATTGCATTCATGTTGTCACTTTACCACACTTGTTTGCTAATAAATGATATTAATAAGTGTCTTTTTTCTTTGCTAAATGTAGGCCCAAATGCTCAAAGGAATAAAAGGAGAACAAGCCCAAAAGCCCACTTTATTCTGAATTAATTCAGAATAAATTCGAAGTGAAGAGGTCTAGGCTATATCTTGGCATATCAAGGGATTGAGAAAAACTCTCCTTGAATCGAGAAATCGAAGCCAGAAAATCAAAAGCCGATTCAGTCAGTGGTTGAAGCAGCAACAAGAAAACCAGCAGGAGATGCGAGCCCCACTTCAAACAAGAGGCCTCCTCCCCTTTGGTGTGGCCACGTGGCCACACCAGGGCCGCGAAAACGCGGCCCAAGCCGCATTTCCGCGGCCAACTGAATTCAGTTGGGGGAGCGTTTGCTCCCCAACGTTCCCGGGATCCTGATTCGTGGGTTTTTGACTATAAATACCTCTTTCAGCAGAGAAAAAGGCAGCGAAGACTAGGATTAAATTTTGCTTTTATTTTCTTAGGATCTAGGTTCTTTGTTAGCTAGAACTCAAGTTGTAATTTCATTGTTTACTTTGTAGTTCAGTCTAAAAACTTTTGAGAGAAAGGACAGAGAGCTTGTAATCGAAGATTGAAGTGACAGCAATACAAGAAGCAAGCCTCCTTTTCTTCCACTCGTGTCTCGGTATGTTGTGCATATTTATGTTTGCTTTATTATTTTCCATGGATAACTAAAAGGTTTTCTGGGCTAGCTATCGACTCTCTTTTGTTTTCTTCTCTTCTGTTTTTAAAAGAAAAAAGTCCCGATGACTCATATGCATGCCTCCCTTAAAAGCCTTTCTTTTTGAAAGTGTTCTTGAAGGCACATGAGGATGGGTATGGATAGTTGAATTCACCTTTCTTTCTTGAACTTCTTGTGAATCGTTTTTAATTCATTCTTACTTCTTCGCGCTTTATGTTTTAATATCCGATTCCAACTCTTTCTTGAAGAAAAAAGACTCACAACTTCTGCATCATATGTGCTTTACTTAAACCTTTCTACAGAAAAAGCAACTTTAAGTTTTGCAAATGATAACTTGAGGGACTTAATACTTTAAGAGAAGAATGAACAATTGAGTAGGAAGATAGTAAGCCCAGATTTGATTTCATATTATAAACCAACATCACAACTCTTAAAGCTTTTTACAAATCACCTTCTCCAAATCCTTTCTGAAAGTTAAAATTTCTCTTTTTCATCTCTTTTACTTACATTCTCATTTTCCTAAAAAATGAACACAAATTCCTTGTTTTTAAAATGACTCATCGAAAAGCTTCCATCGCATCCCTCCTTATGGACACGACCCGTTAGCCACACGCTACACGGTACATTCTTAAACTCATTGGTTGTTCATTTATTTTAGCAACCAATTTTTGGCGCCGTTGCCGGGGAGGGAACGGTGTAGTTGTTTTAACAACTTTTGTGTGTTTGTTTCAGGGACTCGAAGATCAAGATCTAGCATTCAAGCTTTGCCAAGAAGACTTGAAAATTCTGTGCCCCTACTCTCGAAAGTAGGAAACAGAATTTCAAGAAATTGCTTTGCAAATCTGAAATTTTTTGGGACTACTAAAAACTTTGTTTTGCAGGACATATTGCTCGCAAAAACTTTAGTTTTTATATGTCATATTTTTGCTAGTGTTTCTATCCAACATCCCTGTTTTTAAAGTCAACAGTAAAATATTCGTTGAAAGTTAAAAATTGATTAGACATTTGCATTCTAGGCATAAGTCTTTTCAATTCTTTTACTTTACTGTTGAAGAGAGCTGGAGACGAGGTATGTATGCATAGCATATAGTTTAGGAAACATTCTTGGGTGATTTTGCTTTTGAATACTACTTTCCTATATCTTGCACACTTGCACGAATCAATTCTAAGGGCAAAACCCAAATTAAGATAAGGTAGGGAAGTCATTACCCTTTCTTAGCCCACAAACCATCTCCAAGCACGCACAACCTAAGCCTAATTAAAATTTGATAGACGTTGGTCTTAGGGACATCTCAAACTCAATAGGAGATTATCCTAAAGAGGAAAAGTATTGGAAATTGACTCCTGTAAAATCAGTGTCAAGGAAAGGGATTGAGGGCTGAAAGCCCGAAGATTGGTGGTTTCTTAATTAAGGAATGTCTTTGACGGAAAACCTCCCACCAATCTTGCCCTGACCTGGCTGATTAGCTTGTGGTCAAGGTCTACATTCTACCTCTAGTGGACAATCAACCAGTTAGGAGTTGTCTAGGTCAAGGATACCTTAGACTAGACTTGTTGATTTTTATCGTTGACTGTTGTTTGAACTTGTTGTGATTGTGATTGTGATTGTGTTTGTGAATGCAAGTGTGGTCGAGAGACCCCAATTCATCTAGGTTGACTAGAAACACATCACCACCTAAGTTTGAACCAAGACCAGATCCGGTAATGGCTCAATCCACATCACTGCAGGATAGGTTCTATCCCATTAGGACCTCACTTCCATCGTGCATTTCACTTCCATCGGTTGGTGAATACAATTTCGAGCTCAAGCCTCAATTCATCAACACACTCCCCAAATTTCATGGTCTAGATCCGAAGATGCCTACTTCTTCATAAGAGAATTTGAGGAAGTATGTCTTATGATGAAAATCCCACACCTTGTAGACGATTCTATTGAGATTTATCCATTTGCACTTAAGGACCTAGCGAAAAAGTGGCTCTATAGCTTAGCAGCCGGTTCAATCACATCTTGGGATGGTTTCATCAAGGTCTTCTTGAAGAAATTCTATCCTATCCATAAAACCGCTCTCCTTAGGAAGACGATCATGCATTTAAGCAAGAACCTAGTGAACCGTTCTGGAGGTACTTTGAACGCTTTAAGGACCTCCTTGTCCAATGTCCACATCATGGAATAAAGAAATGGCGACAATGCCAAATTCTCTATGACGGTTTAGACTACTCCACCAAAACCCTCTTAGAAAGTATGTGCCAAGGGGTTTCTTGCAGAAAGATGAAGATGAGGGATGGGATTTGTATGAAAATTTAGCTGAGAAAACCATCCAATGGGAATCTGCGAGTGAGACCCATAAGAATCCTAACTCCATCTCTTCAAAGGAGGTCTCCACTCCATAGAATCGTCCATCGCTAATGAAGCTAATTTAGCTAGAAGACTGGAAGCTCTAGAGACGAAAGAACCAAGTCCAGTCAATCAAGTCAGCCCGAACCAATTTCCACCCCCGGGCTGCACTTACTGTCAAGCCATGAACCATGTATTCGAGGAATGCCCAGTGTTTCAGGCTCAGCAATCCTATCACGAACCAATGAATGCGGCTTTTTCAAGGCCGAACAACAATCCTTACGCACTAACGTACAATCCCGGCTGGAGAAATCACCTTAATTTCTCATGGAGCCAGAACAACAATGACCATTCACGATTCAATCATGCTAACCACTTCCATCATGGTAACAATTCTTCCAATCATCAACCCAACTTCTCCAATTTCCATAATAATTCTCCCAACCATCCACCAAACTTTCCAAATTATCAACAGAACTTTCCTAACCAAGCTCCACAATCCTCCTTCCAGAATCCTCAATTGGAAAGAAGAATGACTGACTTTGAGAGAAACATGGAGAGATATATGAAAAATCAAGACTCTCTCATGCAAACCATTCAGAGGCTAGAAGTTCAAATGAGTCAACTGGCCAACCCACAAAATGAGAGACAAAAGGGTACCCTGCCTAGTCAGCCAATCACCAATCCGAGGAATTCCCAACAAGCTCATCTGGCTGAGGATCCTTCATTCAATCAATGTAATGCTGTGCATACATTGAGGTCAGGAAAGAAATTTGATAACCAAGTGTCAACACCCACCAATCCTATTCAGCACAACCACAATCAAGCTTCCACCTCATCCAATCCAATTTCTTCCAACTCGGACGAGTCTGAAAAAGACAAGTCAGCCAGCCAGGTGCACCAGCCTATAGTACCATTCCGAATAGGCTGAAAAACAACAAGCAGAACCCGCACATGGACAAGATAATCGAGATGTTTAACCAAGTGAAGATAAATGTGCCACTTCTTGATGCCATCCAACAAGTTCCTTCCCATGCTAAGTTTCTTAAGGACATGTGCACCAAGAAGAGAAAGGCTAATGTTCCTAAGAAAGTCTTCCTAGCCACTAATATTAGTGAGCTATTTTCGGGTCCTATCCCTGTCAAGTACAAAGATCCAGGTAGCCCCACCATTACCTGCACAATAGGACAAGCCGAGATTAGTCGTGCACTTCTTGACTTGGGAGCAAGTATCAACTTGCTTCCATTCTCTGTTATCAACAACTCGGGTTGGGTGACCTTAGTCCAACTCGAGTCACCATCCAACTGGCTGATCGTTCCGTTAAAGTTCCAAAAGGGGAAATTAACGATGTCCTGATCGGGTAGGAGAGTTCATATACCCTGTCGATTTCATAGTTTTAGAGACACAACCTGTGTCCAACTCCAATCGTAGGCTCAAACTCCGGTCATCCTAGGTCGACCATTCCTTGCCACTGCTAATGCCATAATCAATTGCAGGAATGGGTCTATGAGGTTAACCTTTGGAGACATGACTAGAGAAGTCAATGTCTTCCATCTAGGAAAATACCCCGTGACATCGAGGACCAAACCTTTGAAGTAAACCAAATTGAGAACTTGACAAGTGAACACGGGGAAGAATTGGATTCAGAAATGGAGATTGACTTCAAGTTAGAGTCTGATGACTTTAATCTCGATCAGGTGGTAGATTCTGCCGTGAATTGGGCTTCAAACCCAATTTCACCTACAATGGAGCCAACAGATTTGACTAGTCCTTCTAGTGAGCCTGCCTCTTCCTTAGAATTGAAAGCCCTTCCTGCGCATCTCAAGTACGCCTATCTAGGCGAACAAGAGACCTTTCCCGTCATCATTGCCTCTCATTTAAATGATGGGGAAGAAAAAGATTTGAAAGATATTCTAAGGAAACATAAGGAAGCCATCGGGTGGACTATGACTGATATTAAGGGATTAAGTCCAACCAACGTTCAACACTGCATCCATCTCAATGAAGACGCCACACCCAAGAGAGACCCGCAGCGTAGTTAACCCTATTATGTAAGAGGCTGTTCATGCTGAAATCATAAAACTTTTAGATAATGGGATAATTTATCCCATTTCGGATAGCCAATGGGTCAGTCCTGTCCACGCGGGTCCCAAAGAAATTTGGTTTCACCGTAGTGAAAAACGAGAACAAAGAGTTGGTTCAAACTCAACTTCCCACGAAGATTCGAGTTTGCATTGACTATAGGAAACTAAATGCTGCAACTCGTAAGGACCACTTTCCACTTCCCTTCATTGATCAGATGCTTGAACGTTTAGCGGGTCACGAGTACTCTGCTTCTGGACGGTACTCGGGCTATAACCAGATCCCTATCGCTCCTGAGGACCAAGAGAAGACTACGTTCACATGTCCATTTGGGACGTTTACTTATCGTCGAATGCCATTCGGCTCCCCAGCAACGTTTCAACGTTGCATGTTGAGTCTTTTCCCTGATATGGTAGAGCGCTTCTTAGAAATCTTCATGGATGATTTCTCCATCTACGGAGATTCATTCACTCAATGTCTCCACCATCTAGAACTCGTCCTCCAACGTTGTGCTGAAAAACATTTGACACTAACTGGGAGAAATGCCACTTCATGGTGAAACATGGAATTGTCTTGGGTCATGAAATATCCAAGAAAGGAATAGAAGTGGATAGAGCTAAAATCGAGGTTATTGCTAAGCTTCCCATGCCCAAATGCGTTAAGGACATTAGATCCTTCCTAGGACACGCTGTTTCTACCGTAGATTTATCAAGGATTTTAGCAAATTGCTAGGCCCTTGACTAATCTGTTAGCTAAGGATGTGTCCTTCACTTTCGATGCTGACTGCATCACTTCTTGGGAGATGCTTATGAGAGAGCTGATTTCTGCACCAATCATATCTGCACCGAATTGGTCTAAGCCATTTGAGATTATGTGCGATGCTTCTGATTTTGCCATAGGCGCTGTCCTAGGACAACGTATTGATAACAAGCAGCATGTGATCTACTACTCTAGTAGGACTCTCAATGACGCTCAACTGAACTACATTACGACCGAAAAGGAATTCTTGGCAGTAGTGTTTGCCTTAGAGAAGTTTCGTCCCTACCTACTAGGGTCCAAAACTACCATCTTCACCGATCATGCTGCACTTAGGTATCTAATGATGAAGAAGGATGCCAAGGCCCGACTCATTCGTTGGATCCTCCTTCTTCAAGAATTTGATCTCGAAATTCGAGACAAGAAAGGTGTAGAAAATGTCGTTGCTGACCATCTCTCACGGATTCCCAATTCTCCATGCAACGAATTACCCATCAATGAGGATTTTCCTGATGAACATCTCTTAGCTATCTCTAGAGAACCTTGTTTGCTGATATAGTGAATTACTTAGTCACAAACCAAACTCCGTCTCATTGGTCCAAAAATGAAGTTTACCGGTTCTATCCCAGTCCGGTATTTCTTTTGGGAGGAACCGTATCTTTTCAAGTACTGTTCCGACCAAATTATTAGGAGATGCATTCCCGATGAGGAGGTTAGGAGTGTTCTGTCCTTCTGTCACGAACTTGCATGCGGTGGACACTTTGGTCCCCGCAAGACTGCTGAAAGGTGCTACAAAGCGGGTTTTATTGGCCCACTCTGTTCAAGGATGCCTATGATTATTGCAAGACGTGCCCTAGATGCCAAATGGTAGGTAGGATCTCACATCGAAATATGATGCCCCTCAACCCAATTCTAGAAATAGAACTCTTTGATGTTTGGGGCATCGACTTTATGGGTCCATTTCCTAACTTATTTGGGAACCAATACATATTGGTTGCTGTGGACTACGTGTCCAAGTGGGTAGAAGCCATTCCTTGTAAAACTAATGATAACAAAGTTGTCATAACGTTTTTGAGAGAGAAACATTTTTTCCCGCTTCGGAACCCCTCGTGCTATCATCAGTGATAATGGCACCACTTTTGCAATAGATCTTTTGAAGCCCTTATGCGAAAGTATGCCATAACTCACAAGTTGTCCACACCATATCATCCTCAAACCAGTGGGCAAGTTGAGTTTCAAATAGACAAGTCAAACTTATATTGGAGAAAACTGTGAACCAAAACCGGAAAGATTGGTCCTTAAAACTTGTAGATGCTCTATGGCCTACAGGACCGCTTTCAAGACGATTTTAGGAATGTCTCCCTATAGGTTAGTCTATAGCAACCTTGTCACTTGCCCGTTGAGTTAGAGCACCGAGCCTTATGGGCAATCAAGCAGTTGAATTTCGATTTGACTAAGGCCGGTGACCTTCGAAAATTACAAATTTCCGAATTGGAGGAATTGAAAAATGAGGCCTATGAAAATGCTAGGATCACTAAAGATAGAGTGAAGATTTTCCATGACAAGCACATCATAAGAAAAACCTTGTCCCTGGTCAAAAAGTCTTACTCTACAATTCTAGGCTTCATCTTTTTCCAGGAAAATTGAAATCACGATGGACTGTGCCATTCGTTGTAAAGACCGTGTCTCCACACGGTGCAGTTGAGATCAGTGACCCCAAGAATGGAAATGACTTTAAGGTAAATGGTCAACGCCTTAAACCTTTCTTGGAATTGTACCGGTAGATGAAACGGTAATGGGTCTTTTTGACCCAGTGTATCGGTAACTTTCCTCCTTTCCATTTATTTCATGCACTTATACATTTCTTTCATTCATTGGGGACAATGCATGAGATAAGTGTGGGGGAGGGTTCTAACATGACTGATAAAAAAAAATTAAAAAAATAAAAATTTTTTTGAAAAGGGTAGACAATATTTTGATATATTTTTTGTAAGAAATTAAGTCAATTTAAGGAATAGGAGAATCATAATTAGGATTTCTTACACTTGGTCGAAATAAAATAACTTATTTGATTTTTAAAGTCAGGAAGAAATTTGGGAAAGTAATTTAGTCTTGATATTTACCTTAATGACATATGCACACAAAATACACTTACACACTTAGGGTTTGAAACAGAGACTCTTGTGCCTCATAAAAAAAAGTCTAATTATTGAGTAGATAGGTGCTTTGGCCTAAGCAAGTCTTAGTATTTATGCAAAAGATAATTAGACAAGTTTGAAAAAAAAAAAGTATTCCCTGATTAAGCTGGGTATTTATGCCTCATGAAGCATAAGTATTCACGCCTAAAAGGGTACCTCGTATAAATAATGTGTATCCTCTGATTAAGCTGGGTATTTGCCTCATGAAGCATAAGTATTCACGCCTAAAAGGGTTACATAGTATAAATAAAAACCTTAGTTTCGTGCCTTATCTGCTCGGGTGTTTAGGTCCTTAGGGGTGTTTTCTCACCTGGTGCCCTAAAATCGTCTAGTTTGGGTGTCACCGACTGAAAGCTCGTTACATGGGCAGATTAGAAAGCCTAATGAAATTGAGGAATAAAAGTTCACAAATAATAAATAAATAAATAAATAAATAAATAAATATGAGGCATAGGAGTTAATATTGAAGAACCCTTAGTAAACTTCACAGTCACGATGGTGCATACGAATCAGGGTAAATTAATAGACTAGATGAGAAAGTACAATTTGACTCCTTACTTTAATTGATGACATGTTTTTGAATGGAGACTAAGTTTAGGAATGAAAATTTTGATATTCCTATATCTTATAGATTACTTAAGATCTCACAAATATACTTCAAATATTTCTCCTTCAAAATATATAAAAAAAATGCTTTTCGAAAATACTAACATTTTCTCTTCCTTTTTGGATTTGTGGGTGTAATCCGCTGAAAATCCTCACGAGACAAAACTCGTCCTCTAGGGTGACCTAGAGGTTTAACGGCTTGTTGCACATGCTCAGTGCATCGAGTGACCTGCGAAAGTGGTCTAATAATTGATTCGTGTTAGTCTAATGATTTTTGCTCGAGGGCGAGTAAAAGATAAGTGTGGGGGTGTGATTTGTCACATACATTGCATTCATGTTGTCACTTTACCACACTTTTTGCTAATAAATGATATTAATAAGTGTCTTTTTTCTTTGCTAAATGTAGGCCCAAATGCTCAAAGGAATAAAAGGAGAACAAGCCCAAAAGCTCACTTTATTCTGAATTAATTCAGAATAAATTCGAAGTGAAGAGGTCTAGGCTATATCTTGCATATCAAGGGGTTGAGAAAAACTCTCCTTGAATCGAGGAATCGAAGCCAGAAAATCAAAAGCCTATTCAGTCAGTGGTTGAAAGCAGCAACAGAAAACCAGCAGGAGATGCGAGCCCCACTTCAAACAAGAGGCCTCCTCCCCTTTGGTGTGGCCACGTGGCCACACCAGGCCGCGGAAGCGGCCCAAGCCGCGTTTCCGCGGCCAACTTAATTCAGTTGGGGGAGCGTTTGCTCCCCAACGTTCCCGGGATCCTGATTCGTGGGTTTTTGGCTATAAATACCTCTTTCAGCAGAGAAAAAGGCAGCGAAGACTAGGATTAAATTTTGCTTTTATTTTCTTAGGATCTAGGTTCTTTGTTAGCTAGAACTCAAATTGTAATTTCATTGTTTACTTTGTAGTTCAATTTAAAAACTTGTGAGAGAAAGGACAGAGAGCTTGTAATCGAAGATTGAAGTGACAGCAATACAAGAAGCAAGCCTCCTTTTCTTCCACTCGTGTCTCGGTATGTTGTGCATATTTATGTTTGCTTTATTATTTTCCATGGATAACTAAAAGGTTTTCTAGGCTAGCTATCGACTCTCTTTGTTTTCTTCTCTTCTGTTTTTAAAAGAAAAGGTCCCGATGACTCATATGCATGCCTCCCTTAAAACCTTTCTTTTTGAAAGTGTTCTTGAAGGCACATGAGGATGGGTATGGATAGTTGAATTCACCATTCTTTCTTGAACTTCTTGTGAATCGTTTTTAATTCATTCTTGCTTCTTCGCGCTTTATGTTTTAATATCCGATTCCAACTCTTTCTTGAAGAAAAAGGACTCACACCTTCTGCATCTTATGTGCTTTACTTAACCTTTCTACAGAAAAGCAACTTTAAGTTTTGCAAATGATACTTGAGGGACTTAATACTTTAAGAGAAGAATGAACAATTGAGTAGGAAGATAGTAAGCCCAGATTTGATTTCATATTATAAACCAACATCACAACTCTTAAAGCTTTTTACAAATCACCTTCTCTAAATCCTTTTCTGAAAGTTGAAATTTCTCTTTTTCATCTCTTTTCCTTACATTCTCTTTTTCCTAAAAAACGAACACAAATTCCTTGTTTTTAAACGACTCATCGAAAAGCTTCCATCGCATCCCCTTGTGGACACGCCCGTTAGCCACACGCTACACGTACATTCTTAAA